>RJWJ010011131.1:0-45188 GCA_004363605.1 Indri indri
ATATATATATGTGTATATATATATGTATAGAAAAAATTAGCTGGGCATGGTGGCGCATGCCTGTAGTCCCAGCTATTTGGGAGGCTGAGGCAGAAGGATCGCTTGAGCCTAGGAGTTTGAGGTTGCTGTGAGCTAGGCTGATGCCACGGCACTCACTCTAGCCCGGGCAACAAAGCGAGACTCTGTCCCAAAAAAAAAAAAAAAAAAAAAAAAAAAAAAAAAAAAAAAAAAAAAAAAAAAAAAAAAAAATAGAACAAAAAGGTAAAGAATTGGAAAATATGAGAAAAAAATAAGGAAATTAGAGGACTACTCTAGGAGGTACAATTCTGAATAAAAGGAGTTGTAAAAAGAGAACAGAGAAAAACAAGTCATCAAAGAAAAACGCAAGACTGATGCCTTGCCTTTTCAGATGGAAAAGGCCCACTTAGTGCCCAGCATTGTGGGTAAAAATAGCATTTCATTGGAAAGTTTCAGAACCCTGGAAACAGAGAAAATACAACAAATTTCCAGAAAAAAGAAAATAGGTTAGATATAAAGGATCAGACTTCTTAACAAATACTGGAAGCTAGAAGGGCAGTGGTATAATATTTTCATTTCTGAAGGAAGGATTTTTGATCTAGAATTCTGTAGCTAATTAGTTGCCAATCAGGTGTGAGAGCAGAGTGAAGAAAGATTTCTCTAAGATGATTATGATAATAGGGTATATATTAAGTCACTGTATCAAGGAGAGATTTAGACAATTGGCAGAGAGCTTGGGGGATTGAATTTTTGATAAGTACATAATAAACTAGGCAAATGATAAAATAAGACAGCAACTTTTAGAAAAAGGGAAGGTACAGGAACGGAAAATCATAGTTTACTGTAAGGCTCAGCTATAAATAACATATGTAACTAGTTATATATAATACAAGTACTTGATGAAACCAAAAGGATGATATAACTGTATAGCGAGAATGGAATAATGGGCATGGTGGATGGAAATGGTGAAGGTAGGAAGAAAAGAGAGCTAGATCCTCATCTTCCAAGGCTTAAAACTAAGAAATCAAGAAATAGCTCTATAAGCCTGTTACTTGGTGACATGAAAGCAAATAACAAAGGAATCGCTTGAACAATTTGAAAGTCATTGCTTAATTGAGGGAAGGAAGATGGAGACTTTTCAAAACAAGATATTGACAAATGGTTCTTCATAAAGGTTATACCAATTTCTACTCCTCTAGAAATGAATCAGACTGACTTTCCCCATACACTCATGTGTCAGTTAGGGTCTTCCAAGCAAGAGATGAGATTACGAAGCGGTTTATTGAGGGAAACATTTGTGGAAAGCTAAGGGGGAGGGAGCAGGAGTAGGCACAGAGAGCATTCAGGCTTTGGTGTAGGTCTGACGCTTGTGAAAGGAGAGGGAAGGAAGGAGGATTGAGTAGGAAGAGCTTCAGACCACAGCACTATTCCGAGAAGCTGTCAGCCAGGCTCAAAGTTACCCTTTGAAACAGTGGTCCCCAACCCTTTTGGCACCAGGGACTGGTCTCATGGAAGACAATTTTTCCACAGACTGGGCGGAGCTCAGGCAGTGATGCAAGCCATGGGGAACGGCTGTAAATACGATGAAGCTTCGCTCCCTCACCCATTGCTCACCTCCTGCTGTACAGCCTGACAATTTTTCCGTGGTCAGGGTCGGGGGAGGGGCGGGGCAGAGCTCAGGTGGTGATGCGTGGCCTGGTTCCTAATAGGCCATGGGCCGGTACTGGGTCCTGGCCTGAGGGTTGGAGACTGCAGCTTTAAAGGAAACCCATGTTGAGCAGGAATGGCCTTGTTCCAGCATCCCCTCCATGCCCAGCCAATGGCTGGGAGCAGCTGGGGGAAGCATCCTAAGGTGCAACAGCAGAAGGCTGTCAGTCAGCCTCACTGCCTGAAGTAAGTTCTCTTGAAGGGGAGACGTGGGTAGAGCAGGGCATCTCCATGGCCACCACACTCAACAATCTGTTATCAAACTTTCCATCTTGGCAGTGTGAGAAATGAAAATAGCATGTTGGAATAGTTTTTGCATTTATCTTAATATGAATGAGGTTAAGGATCTCATATTTAATCGCAATTTATATTTTCTTTTCTGTAAATTGAATATAGTCTTTAATACCTTTACTGTAAACTACCTAAGTAATAGTATCATAATGCATTAATCTTAATGTATTAATCCAGTTGATAAGTAAAGTGTAAATTCTGCTTATTATCCTGTTACTGTCTGATTAGTACTTTCATAATTCCTGATAACCATCTCTACAGGGTAAATAGTAAATAAATATACCTTAAAAAGTTTGATATAGGTAGAAATAAAAATTTAGAAAAAAAATCCTTTTTCTCCATAATATTTTAAGTAATAATTACATGTACAGTATCAAATCATAATATATACTCTTAATGTTTTGGGAACTTACTTAAGAAAAATATCATTAAATCTAATTGAATATAGAAATTTATGGGAAAAATCACTGAAAAGTTATATTGCTTTTTTATTATTTAGTATTTAACATTGACAAAATCTATCATAGTCCAGTAATTGTTTATTTTGTGGGTTTTTTTACTGGAATATTTTACTCCAAATTAATTTACTTAAATTTTGGTCCATTATGTTAATATTAAGAAACTACAGTGCTTTGCTCCATATTTTCACTCAGTGCAGTTTTATACCTAGAGCCTGTAAATATTGGATTCTTGTCTCATATCTACTTGTAATTTGTGCATAAGTGGCAAGCTACTCATTGCTACATTTTTCAGGTTTTGCAGTTTTAAAAAACTATAGAGAACTGCCATCCCCAACTTACTTACATATCTTATTTACTTGGAAGATAGATTTAAATTGTTAATATAATTTTTTTCTTCCACCAAACTAGAAACATTATGTTTATTAAGAAGGTTTTCGTTTTTGAAACTTTAATGTTCGTCTTTCTAAGATTGTGCTTGTATTTTGTGTTTGAAGGTGCCCAGTTGTTGTTTAGACCATTGTTAAATAAATATGAGAAAGAGACACTAGAAAATCAGAACTTATATCTTGTTGGTGCCTCCAAGATTAGACTGTTACTGGGGGCAGAAGCAGTGGGATTGGTAAAAGAGTGCAATGATAACACCATGAGAGCCTTCACATACGGGACCCGACAGAACTTCAAAGGTTTTGATGGTAAGCCTCGCATTCTTTGTTTCTGCCAGAACCCATTAATCAGAAAGAAGTTTTCAATGACTAGATAAGGGGTCAGCAAACTTGTTTAGTAAAGGGCCAAATAGTAAATATTTTAGGTTTTGCAAACCATGTAGTTTCTGCTGCAACTACTTAACACTGCCATTGTAGAGGAAAAGAATAGCCTTAGACCATAAGTAAATGAATGGGTGAGGCTGTGTTCCAGTAAAACTTTATTTATAAAACCATGTGGCAGGCCAGATTTGGCCCACAGACCATACTTTGCCACCTCTGGAATAGATGAACACAAATTAGAAGGACATGTGTAATTTATATTATTCTATTCGAATTCTTGTAATAATATTCACTGGCTTGAGATAGAAAAATCTTGTAATAAGAAATATAGTAGTAGTTCAGTATCCTAGAAACCTCATTTACTGAATTTTCTGGCTTGTGCTGAATGTGGTAGGGTAATTGGTTCTGTACTGGCCCCAAAACAGATTCCAGTAGAGAACATTTTCTTGAAAGAACTGGGAAAGCCAGGGTAGATACAGTATCAGGATGCAAGTTTGGCTTCAGAATAAAACTGGTCTCTTTCAGGGCTTTCAGAGTTAGAAGATGTGATTAGACTTCTTCAGACTCACTTACTCTGGATTTTTATACCTTAGTGAAAAATGATCAAGGTGAAATTTATCTCATTTAAGAAGGTTCACCTGTCAAAAAGTGACATCATTTTCTTATCAGACTTTGTTCTCCCTCATTTATGGGAGTGATGTCTGACTTCAGAAGGGAATAGAATGGGCTTGAGAGTTTGGAGGAGGAGAATTTGCCATATAGGCAAACAACTTCAGTTCCATCCCTGGTTAAAAATACTGTATTGTTAGAATTCAAGAACATATTGCCTTCTGCTCATTGGTACTAAATGAGATCAGGTATATGTTGTTTGAATGTTTGTCCCATATTATGTAATAAATATTAAAATGATTGAGAAATTGTATTATGTGAAGATATAACAAAATTTTTTTATTTTTATGTCTAAGGAGTTTTATGTTCAATTTAATTTACCAGTTTTAGACTTTGATTACTCCTTATGTTAACTGTTTATTGTTTATATCATTATTTCCATAATGCCAGGTAATTAGAATATTACTTAATTTTGATTATTACTGAGAATATAACTGGAAATTTTTGTTTTATTTTAGATAACAATGATGATTTCCTCACAATGGCAGAATGTCAATTCATTATCAAACATGAACTTGAAAATCTTAGAGCTAAAGATGAAAAAATGATCCCTGGTTACCCCCAAGCAAAGTTGTATCCAGGAAAATCATTATGTAAGTCATTATATCAACCAGTTTCCTGAGTACACATTCTAATGCAACTGTTTTATTCTTAATAGACATAATTAGCAAATCACAGAGGCTTTTTTTCTCGTACTGAAAAACACAGCTTTACAGTAACTTATATTTTCATGAACATGTCTTTTGTCCTTTGAGCCTCATCATATTGCACCTTTATAAAATCAATATATTTGTTCTATATGGTTTGCTACTTCTTATTTATCAAGGTCTCACAGTATTCAGTTAGCTTAAAATTCATTGTGAGCACATGCATATTTTATTACTCAGTTACAATTAGCAAACTTTATGCCCTAACATTGTATACTATAAAGAAAATGTGTGGGGGAATACAAAAGGGGAGACATTGTCTTCCTGGAGCACTGTTTCCATTTCCTCTGATTTCACTGGGTGTGAGCACATGCAAACATAAAGTCTTACAAAGTAACATAATACCTGAATGCAGATTAGCAGTTTGCAACTTTTCAGTTCTGTGTAATTTCATTTTAATGAGAATGCAAGTCTGCAGAATGAAAGAATTTTACCACAATGCGTAATTTCAACTTTGCTTTAAACACAGATAGTGGCAATGCTTCAGAGCATTTTGCTGCCTAAAATGCACTTTAAAGACATAAGCTTCTGTGTTCCCTAGTCTGGTTTCCTTTTAATAGTCAGTGTAATACTACCTTCGGATCTTCACCTAGGAGGACAGATCCCCCCAAACCAGTCCATATTTACATTTTCCCAGTTGTCACCAAATATATTTTAGAGCTAACTAAGATCCAAAGATCAGGCCCGGCGCAGTGGCTCACGCCTGTAATCCTAGCACTCTGGGAGGCTGAGGTGGGCGGATTGTTTGAGCTCAGGAGTTCCAGACCAGCCTGAGCAAGAGCGAGACCACGCCTCTACTAAAATTAGAAAGAAATTAATCAGCCAACTAAAAATATATAGAAAAAATTAGCCGGGCATGGTGGCTCATGCCTGTAGTCCCAGCTACTCGGGAGGCTGAGGCAGTAGGATCACTTGAGCCCGGGAGTTTGAGGTTGCTGTGAGCTAGGCTGACGCCACGGCACTCACTCTAGCCCTGGCAAAAAGAGTGAGACTCTGTCCCAAAAAAAAAAAAAAAAAAGATCCAAAGATCACCCATTTTGTTTGGTTGTTACATTTCTTAAGTCTCTTTTAATATAGAATAGTTTTTCTTTTGCTTTTTTTTTTCTCATGACTTTGACTTGCTGAAGAGACCAGGCTATTTGTCTTATAGATTGTTTCAGATTATGTATTTTCTGATTGTTTCCTTGTTCCTCTAACCTCTGTGTTTCCTGTAACCTGGAAGTTTTTGGCAAGAATTCTTCCTAGGTGATGCTTCACTTTCTCTGGTCTTCTTCGATTCCTTAGACATGATGGGTAATAGAAGTCCTTTTGAGTGAGATTTTTTTTTCTTTTCCTTTCTAATAAACCTTCCTAACTTCCTCTCCTGTGATGGAGATTTTGCCTTACTTTCATAGATCTTTTCCAAGTACGAATTTTTATTGACCTACCTACCTTCTTGAATTCTAGAGTATTTTTCTTAGGATAAATTGTTTATTTTCACTTTTTTATAGAAAATGTTTTTTTTTTTCTGAAGATGTTATATTTATTCTAGCCTATTCTGAACTATATTCAGGATGCTGAGGAAAACAGGGTTTATAGTCTGTACTGTGGACATATAAATTATTCTTTACAATTTTCACAATATATGGCAGAAAAATACTTCCCCAAAGCATTTTGCGATTTTCACATTTATTTTCTATTAGTTTTTGTCAATTGAAAAAAATGACACATGTATATGAGAAAAATTCAAGCGGTATAAAAACTTAGACAATCAAAAGTTGTCTCCTTCCTGTTCCATGCTCCAAGTCCCTCTCGCCCCTCTTAATTTATACCCTCAGAGAAATACTGTTCAAGAGAACACATGTTCAAGCAAATGGGGAGTATGTTGTGCATACCATTTTGAACCTTTTTTATTTAATAATATATTTTAATCATCATTCTAGATTGCCACATCAGGTCTAACTCATTCCTTTTCTAGGCCACCTAGTGTTCCATTGTGTGGATGTCATTGTATTGATGAACATTTAATTGTTTTCCTCAAGTTTTTTCCTTATAAACAAAGTAGGAAAATTCCCAGAAGTGACACTGTTAAAACAAAGGTACATGCGTCTTTTGGGGTAGATATTTCCAAATTGTCCACTGTAGTTATTGCTTTAACTTTAAAGGGAATACTTGTATTTGAGCATTCAGCATGATATTGACTTTTGATTGTAGGTAATTTTTATCATGTTTAGAAGGTATCCATTTCTTCTACTTTATTAAGACTTTTGCATGGCCACAAATTTTATCAAATGCTTTTCTAGCATCTATGAAGATAATTATGTTTTTTATCTCTGACATTATCAATATGGTAAGATATATTAATAGAATTTCTAATATTGAATTATTCTTGCATTCCCATGATGAACTCTACTTATAGTGTATTATTTAAATTTCCTGCTGACTTCCTGTTTTTTATTATTTTATTATTTTTACATCAATAGTCATATGAGTATTTCAATTTCTTTTTTGTCATATTTCTATTTCTAGCGCATACATTGTTAATTTTGTCTTTCACTGCTTTGCTTTGGTTTTCTTGATCCATCATAGCCCTAGAGATTCCCAACCAATATGGGAATTTCCTATGTTTCTGCCAATTTGCTCTTTGTATTTTCTTTTGCTTTTGTTTCATGAATTTAGTAGTTATGTTTTTGGTTGCATAAAGATTTTGATAGATTTTCATTGTAGATTGTACCTTTTATCATTATAAAGTAGTATTCTTCATCTTGCTTAATGTGTTGTCATTGCTGAATTCAGCCTTGTCTTGTAACTCTTGCTTTATTTTAGTTTGCATCTGCTAGTATGTTTTTGCCCATCCTTTTACTTTCAGCTCTCTGAGTATAATTTTAAGTTAGATATATTAGAATATAGTGGGGTGCTTTGCAGTCTAATCTGAGGATTTATTTTTTAAACTAAGGGAATTTATACTATTTAAGTAAAGGACATTTTGCGTTGGGTTATCTTATTTACTTATTTATTTTTTTTGAGACAGAGTCTCACTCTTGTCTTGGCTAGAGTGCCGTGGCATCAGCCTAGCTCACAGCAACATCAGACTTCTGGGCTCAAGCGATCCTCCTGCCTTAGCCTCCTGAGCAGCTGGGACTACAAGCATGCACCACCGCACCTGGCTAATTTTTACTATTTTTAGTAGAGACAGGGTCTCACTGTTGCTCAGGCTGGTCTTCTGAACTCAAGCGATCCTCCCGCCTTGGCTTCCCATAGTGCTAGGATTACAGGAGTGAGCCACCGTGCCTGGCCTAAGGGTTATCTTCTTTGATTTTATGATTTCTGTTGAAATTGCTTCTTTCTACGCTTTTTTAAAGCAAACTTTTGCTATGTGGGCTGTGTCATCTTTTTCCCCATTTCAGAGGAAAAGCCTAGGAATATATTTTTAAAAATCATGAATTTATATATTGATGTATTCAATTCAAATTTAACATTGTAGGATTTTATTCACTTTGGTTTTATATTTTTATCTCTTTTCACTTACATTGAAAATCTTGATTCTTTTTTTCTTTGTTTTTTTGAGACAGAGTCTCACTCTGTTGCCCAGGCTAGAGTGAGTGCCATGGCGTTAGCCTAGCTCACAACAACCTCAAACTCCTGGGCTCAGGCGATTCTTCTGCCTCAGCCTCCCGAGTAGCTGGGACTACAGGCATGTGCCACCATGCCCGGCTAATTTTTTCTCTATATATATTTTTAGTTGTCCAGATCATTTCTTTCTATTTTTTAGTAGAGACAGGGTCTCGCTCTTGGTCAGCCTGGTCTTGAACTCCTGACCTTGAGCGATCCACCCGCCTCGGCCTCCCAGAGTGCTAGGATTACAGGCGTGAGCCACCTCGCCCGGCCCTTGATTCTTAATAATATTACCATAATTACTAATTTGCTTTATCTTACAATTTACATAAAATAGCTTGTAAAGCCATGTGAATTTGAATATTAACAATGGAAGTTCTGAATGAAGTTTAAGATTTCTTTTATTTTTTTTCCCTGTTACTATGTGTAGTCAGAATGTACTCAGTTTTAAATTAAAGGCTTGTTAGAATTCCTGTATGAATCATCTGGCTCCAATGTTTGTGGATTAGGTTTTCGAGCAGTTTTCTCTAAATCATGTATGGAAATTGGTTTGTTTAGACTTTCCATCACTATGGTGTCAGTTCGGGTAAGTTATATTTTCCGAGAAAAGTTTTTATTTTATCTAGCTTTCCTTACTTTCATTAAGTTTCATGAGTTGATTTGTGCAGATTTCTCTCAGGATCTTTTTAACTCCTGTTTTAATGGTATTTTTCCCTTTTCATGTCTTATTTTGTTTGTGCTTTCTCTGTTGTTTTTCCTTGATTTAAAGAAAATTTTTCTCGTTAATATTTAAATATCGAGGATCTTCCTGTATCAACCATTAGCAGGAGAGCGTATGGGATGTGGGATCTTGCTTCTGTAGGACTCTGAATCACTTTTCTACTTCTCTTCCTTTCCCATAGGCTGTTAACCTCCAAGGACCATTACTTTCCCAGGCACTTTCCTCTGTGTTACCAAAGACAGTGCTTTCCCAAGTCAGCCTCCTGTTGCTCTGTGCACTTTCCAAGCTCTTCCCTTCAGCCCCTCCTGCTGTCAGTGCTCTGACCCATCATCACGTCTCAGACCTATTCTTGGAAGTTCCCACTCAGTGTGGGACCTCCTCCTGAAGGAGGGCCGTGAGTCCTTGTTGGTGTTATCACTCTTTGGACCCCTCTGTCCTCCCTGTTCTTCTGCACAGCACCCTTTGGGCTTCCTCCACTATTCTGGACTTGGGTCTAGATCTCTTCTGGTTCTTGGTTCTTTATTGCCTGACTTACACGTGGCAGTCTCCTCTGTCTCTAGCTGTAGGCATTCTCTCCTTGTTGATTTGTATGGCTGTTAGGAGATACCAGGAAGTTTGGATGCAGGGACTCATTGTCTTTGTTTGTCTACATTTCCAGTTTATCTGACTATGTCTTGATGTTGATTATGTTGTATGGGTTCTTTTTTTGGACCTATGTTCTTTCTGTGGTACTGATCAAAGGTTACCATGCTTTCAGGAAAATTTTCTTCAGTTATATTTGAAGAATTGTATAGTTGTGTTTGCTCTGTTCTTAAGTGGGGGCAATTATATGTATTATATGTGGGCTATTACATATTCTCTGTAATATTTTCGAGTCTTTGTTCTTATGTAATTTTCTTAGGCTTCTCTACCAGTTTCCTGATGTGTTTTGATTCTTTCCCTTTTTTGTAGCTTTTATCATGACTTTGGATCTTTAATAGTTTTATTTTTCTTGTACGTTGCTTTTCTGTGCTTTCTCCTTCAGTTCTCATAGCTCTCCTCCGAGTTTTAATTTCAGAGATGTGATGTTTGCTTTAATTTTTTATTTTTTTGTTGCTTGATGCTGTAATTTTCTGCTGTGTTTCTTCTCTGTCTTTTTTTATGGTTTTTCTTTTTTTCTTGTAGTATTTTTGGCTTTCCTTTTTTTTCCGTATAGTATTTTTGTATAGCTCTATACCAGTTTCTTTGTGGTTATGTATTTTTTATTACTTATTTTTTAATGAACCCATATTTTCCCCAGACTGGCTGTTTTTGAAAGGAAGTGTGTGTTTTGGAGAGTGGGGTGCTGGGGACCTCCAGCAGGGAACTGTAGTAGTAAAAAGCTTAGATTTTGCCTGGCAATACATTTTCCTGAGCCTGTGGAGCCCTGTTTTTGCAGGGTTTTTGTTGCTTTGGCATCTAGGCCTGTCTTTGGCCAACTAAGACAGAGCTAGTTACCCTCCATCCCTGGGTTCTACTAGGTTAACTCTTTCTTCCAACATGGCAGACCTGCCCTTTCCCCCTCCAGCCTGGCTTCTGTTGTCTATGATGCCAGGCAGGGAGCAGACACCCCCCAGGGGTCTGCCATGCATCCTCTTTTGCCTGCCTCTGGGCAAGGGGATGGTGGTTTCCCACCCCTTTACCATCCAGGAGAAGCCTGCCCTCTGCCCTGGGCTGATTTTCAAGACCTCTTTTTATAGTTTGTGATTTGAGTTTTTAGTTTGTTTTTTCTTACTCTCATCAGCGATGGGGGTTTCTTTTTATGTTTCTTGTTTCTTTTGTTTTTAATTTGGTATCATGAACAAGAACAGGGGCAGAGGTATCTTTCTGCCACTACCAGGAGTTCCACAGTCTGTATTTAAGAGATTGTTAGATGCCATTCCAAAATTTTTAAATCTTTCTTAATCTCTTAGTGGGAAGGCATGTTTTTAGACACAGCTGGGTACTGCATCAAATAAAATACAAAGCAGACTGAGGCACTGTCCTGGTTGCTAATGTAAGCGTTCCATTTCTTCCTGTTCATCTGCATTGGTCAGCCCGTCATGTGGAAATCACTGCTTCTACCTGTGAGTTTCTGCATGAGTACATCCTCTTGGATGTGGCTGGGACAGAGAAAAGAGTAAGTGTGCTCTTTCATCAGATGGGATAGTGGAGCAGCAGTTTTCAAATGCTCCCAGTTGTTTCAAAGAGAGAAGTTTTTAGCTGAATGAAAATCTTGAAGGAAACATGTAAATGGATTTCTCTAACTGTACAGGTAGCCAGTCTGTTGTCTTGAAACAATAATAGAAATAACTTCCTTGTTGGCAGGATGAGGCTGTTGTAAATAAGGATTCTTTCTTTTTTTTTTATTCCTCCCTTCTTTCTTCGTCCTTCTCTTCCATTCCCTTCCCTTCTTTTTTGGTGCTAAATATAAAAACAATAAAATCGTCTTAATCATGGTCATTGGAAAGTGTTTTATACTATCTAGGAATCATATTTAAGTTATCTAGGTTGGATTTTTAAATTCTGCATTATTCTCTTTCTTTCTGTTTTTGAAAATGTGGTCCTTAAAATGCTGTGTTATTTTTTTGCATCATTTTAATTTTATGTCATACTACTTGGTTGGAGAACAAATGGTATACGCATAATTATAAACTATGACCTATTTTCAGAGTGCAAACTTTAGAACTAATAAAACTTAGGGTAACTTAAATCCTAGATTTTCATTAAGTTAATTCACAGAAGTAAATGGAAAGGCTAATTTTTTTTTTTTTTATTCCAGGGTATTGTGAGGGTACAAACACTACAGTTACACTTTATGCCTTTGCCTCACCCAAGTGCGGGTTTAAGGCATGCCCTTCCCCCCGCCCCCCCCCACCCCCTTAGTGCTCCCCGTGTCCGGAAAGGCTAATTTTTACCTTAAAATTTTGTAGGAGCTGCTTTCTTGGGCAGCCTCTTTGAGGCTGATCGGGAGGCAAGATTTAACCTACTCAATGTGATGCCCTGTGAAAGGTGGCCAGGGCTTTCATGAGAAACACTCTCCATATCTTATGTTTAATTTGATTTTAATTTTACACACCATGATTATAAATTTGCTTGCTGCTTGCCATAATGTTGTGTTTTGATAGAAAGCTTTCATTAAGTAGATAGCAAGTCGTGTCGTTATAAACATGATTTGAGGCAGTTAGGTGGCGCTGTGAGATGTGCATGTTAGGGTTGTCCCTCATTCCATCAAATGGCAAGCAATGTGTTGAACTGGAAATTGGCTGTGGGTGTGTTTTAGTCATCAAGCATTCATCTTGACAGCCATCTATTTCTTGTTTCCTTATGAGCAAGGATCTCTTGGTGCCCTCCAACTCTACCTTTTCCTATTGCTTCTTAATAGTCTATCATCATGTATATCACCTAATGAAAGATTTTCTTTAGAAAGAGGGGTTAAGGGATCCAAGAATTTCTTACATATTAACTGTATCCTAAGGTTGTCACTTAGTTTAGGTTAAAGCTCTGTCTTAAAATGTCTATCAGATGATTATCATTTCTTTTGTTTGTTTTTTTGAGACAGAGTCTCACTCTGTTGCCCCGGCTAGAGTGCCGTGGCATCAGCCTAGCTCACAGCAACCTCAAACTCCTGGGCTCAAGCAATCCTACTGCCTCAGCCTCCCGAGTAGCTGGGACTACAGGCATGTGCCACCATGCCTGGCTAATTTTTTCTATATATATTTTTAGATGTCCCTCTAATTTCTTTCTATTTTTTTAGTAGAGATGGGGTCTTGCTCTTGCTCAAGCTGGTCTTGAACTCCTGAGCTCAAGCTATCTGCCTGCTTCGGCCTCCCAGAGTGCTAGGATTACAGGCGTGAGCCACCGCGCCTGGCCAATTATCATGTTTTGGTTGATGGGACCCGACATATATTATGTTGTTAATATTACATAAGTATTCTTTTACAACATTATGGTAGCTTCTTTTGAATATTTTTTGTATACAAGAGTGGATAGATTAGAGCGTTTAGATATAATCTGTCTTCTAAAATCTTTAACTGGCTTTATGTGAATAATGGAATAGATTTCAGGTAAATATGTAGCAGGGATATACATAAGAAGAACCACCTATTGATAAATACAGTATATATGTGTGCGTGTATATATACTGCTGGGCCCTGCAGCATGCAAACACACACACTATATTTTGACATATACATATTTGGGGTTTTTATATTAAGCAGAGATGAAAATAGTACAGGAATACAGGAGCATGAAAGTGTATTTAGAAAACACAGGTAATCCCTAAGAGCATTTTTTCCTTCATGAAATCTGAAGTGATCTGTTTACATCTGAGTGCTAGAGTCAGGGAGCTGGGCACAGCGGCAGCCGTGGGGATTGAGGGGGCCATCTCCATCATGCAAAGGCTGCTGGCCTGCGCTTCCTGTTGGCTCTCCATGTGCTCACCTCGCTTCTGCTGGATTGGAGGCAGCAGCCTGCTTCTCCCTGTAGCACAGACACAGTAAGGAGTCATGAGAGAGATTTTGTTTTTACTTTTGAAGTAAACATATCACATAAACCAAAGATAAAGCAATATTATGTTAGTGTTGTTACTGTATTATCTAATTCAGGGGGTCCTACTATAAACCAGGCTACTGATAGTCTCTTAATGAATTTTGATTTGTTTGGCTAATTGTTCAATGACTGTAATAGTCATAACCCCAGGGCTTGACAAGAGGTCATTCGGCACTCTTGAAGGAATGAATCTGCTTTAAGTTGTTGCTTTCTTTAAATAGGCACACACAGCATCATACTTTCCTTTGAAGGTAAGACTCCTTCCTAGTAATTATGTTCTTAGCTGACATGAGAAGGTTGAAGGATTTAAAAAAAAAAATAAGAAAACCTCTATTTTTAGAAGCTGAAACCAGAACCGTGCTTTTGCATTGATGGTGAAGAGAAGCCCAGTAATTTAGAACCTGCAGCTTTCTGTTCTCTCCGAGTCTTCAGTTCACAGTCCTATTTTTAGAATTATACAAGCTGGTTTTTATGCCTGCTTGGAATGTCTCCTATAATAGGATGGGATCATCTTTTAAAAAAGAACTTAGAAATAGTAAAATAATAATTTAGATGCCGTAAGTCAGTTCAAAGTTAAAAAAACCTGATATAGTAATTGAAAAGGCTAGTAATAGGAAGAACAAATCAGCTGTGGCCTGAGCATCCCCAAACAAGGGATGAGAGTCAAATGGTTGTGTGTGATCGATTTTAACTCGTGTTTACTGAAGAAAAATCCACTGAAACATTAAAAAAAATAGATTCGACAGCACCAGAGGCTGATGTAACTTAAACCATATGTCTTTGTACCCTAGTTACCAATATTTTGAGTATATTCCCTTTTTCAGTCATTAAGGAGAAGAATTTAATCATAACCCTAGCTTTGAAAAACTTTCTTCCTCTGTACAACTTACTTTTGAAAATATAATTGTAAGAAGAACTGTATATTAAGAATCTTTTTCTCAGACTGAGACTTTTTTCTATCATTAGTATCAGATATCTCTTTATTATCTTTTTTTACTTCTACGAAGTTAGGTTTTCTTTTAAATTACTCTGAAGATTTTATGATAGGGACCTGTCTTCAGAATACACCGTCTGTATGTAGAATTTCTACACTGAAAACTTAAATCATGTTCCTCTTTCATGCTGTAGACATTTATTTGCTGGTCTTCATTGAGGGGTCTTATGCCTGATATTCTCATCACCTGTCTTTGGTGATGGGTAGATAGGAGATAAGGGAGGTATCCCTTGGAAGAGTTGAGCTGATACACCTTAAAGAGCTCAAAGCTTATCGGTGGATGAAGACAGCAAAGCATCTTTTCTTTGCAAGTTCATCTTAGGAACATATTCTTAGTAAGAGACTATACTGGGAACTCCCCAAATAAGGCACAAGTTCATTTGAGTTTTCCAATTCTACAGTACACACTTCCTCTTGAAGACCTAAAGGCACCCTTTTCCCCCCAGTGAGTCATTCTAAGTAATCACTACAGATAAGAGAATTCCCCATTTCCATTTAATATTGCCGGGAGATACTCTCGTTGGTTACATTCGTTTGTCTCTTCCAGATATGTGCATGAATATTAAAACCATACTAGTTAAATGACTGCTGAAAGTAGGAAGTCTTAATTTGATTTTGCTGTTTGTAAATGTAAGCTTTTGTTATCAGATTAGAAGAGATGAAAATGATTGAAAATGCTCAGTATCAATAAGAATGAGGAGAACTGAACATTTTCTTACCTTTACTGTAGTGGGAGGACAGATTGGTAAAATTTGTCTAGAGGCAATTTTGTAATATGTGTCCAAATTTAAAATACATATGCATTGGACCTAGCAAGTCCACTTCTATGTATATATAATTATATAATAAGAAAATAATAGACAAGTGGGAAAAGGTATTTGTACAAGAATTTTAGCATTGTTTATAACAGCAAAAGGAAACAAATATATGTATTTCTAATTTTAATAGATTCAGGGGATAATAGCGGTTTTTTAATATATGGATGAATTGTACAGTGGTGACGTCAGGGCTTTTAGTGTACCTGCCACTCGAATAGTATACATTGTAGCCGGTAGGTAATTTTTGATCCCTCACCGCCCTTCTACCCTCTCCACTTCTGAGTCTCCAGTGTTAATTATACCACTCTGTATGACCATGTATGCCCATTGCTTAGCTCCCACTTATAAGTGAATACATGTGAAATTTGTTTTTCTGTTCCTGAGCTACTTCATGTGGGATAATGGCTTCCAGTTCCATCCAAGTTGCTATGAAAGACATTATTTGATTCTTCTTTTTATGGTTCAGTAGTACTCCATGATGTGTATGTGTGTGTATTTGTGTGTGCGTGTGTACATATATGTATGTATACACACACCACATTCTCGTTATCCACTCATCAATTGATGGGTACTTCGGTTGATTGCATATCTTTGCAATTGTGAATTGTGCTGTGATAAACATATGAGTGCATTTGTCTTTTTTATATAATGATGTCTTTTCCTTTGGGTAGATACCCAGTTAGTGGGATTGCTGGATTAAATGGCAGGTCTTTTAATTCTTTGAAGAATGTCCGTATTGTTTTCCATAGAGGTTGCACTAATTTTGCATTCCCACCATCAGTGGATAAGCCTTCTTTTTTCACCAAATCTCCACTAACATCTATAGTTTTTTGCCTCTTTGTGGTTTTAACTTGCATTTCCGTGATGATCAGTGATGTTGACCATTTTTTCATGACTGTTGGCCATTTGTATATCTTCGTTTCAAAAAAATCTGTTCGCGTGTTTTGCCCACTTTTTAATGGGATTATTTGGTTTTTTTCTTGCATTGTTTGAGTTCCTTGTAGATTCTGGATATTAATCCTTTGTTGGATGTGTAGTTTTGTGAATATTTTCTCCCATTCTGTAGATTATCTACTCTTTTGGTTATTTATTTATTTTTTTTCTGTGCAGAAACTTTTTAGCTTATTGAGTCCCACTTATTTATTTTAGTTTTGGGGTCTTAGTCATAAATTCTTTACCTAGGCAAATGTCCAGAAGAGTTTTTCTCAAGTTTTCTTCTAGAATTTTTGTGGTGGTTGGTCTTGCATTTAAGTCTTTAATCCATCTCGAGTTGATTTTTGTGTATGGTGAGTCACAGATAGGGATCCAGTTTCCTTATTCTGCATATGGCTCTCCAACTGGGAAACAAATATTTTTTAATAGAGGATTAGTTAAATTATAGTATTTCATACAAGGGAATATTGTGACACTGTCAAAGAGACATTTCATGTTGTACTTATATTGGCATTGAAAAATATTCATTATGTACTACTACATGAGAAAAGATTACAGAACAATGTGATTTGTATAAAATGATTCTATTGTTGTTTTTAAAGTATGTGTTTATGGGTGTGTATTTTGAAATCTGGTTATACACTAAATTGGTATTTACAGTGGTTATTTATTTATTTATTTTTGAGACAGAGTATGGCTCTGTTGCCCTGGCTAGAGTGCCATGGCGTCAGTGTAGCTCACAGCAACCTCAAACTCCTGGGCTCAAGCGATCCTCCTGCCTCAGCCTCCCGAGTGCTGAGACTACAGGCATGCGCCACCATGCCCAGCTAATTTTTTATATATATATATTTTTAGTTGTCCAGATAATTTCTTTCTACTTTTTAGTAGAGACGGGGTCTTGCTCTTGCTCAGGCTGGTCTCAAACTCCTGACCTTGAGCGATCCACCCGCCTCGGCCTCCCAGAGTGCTAGGATTACAGGCGTGAGCCACCACGCCCGGCCTACAGTGGTTATTTTTGAGGGGAAGGAGAGAATACCAAAGGCCTCTCATATTCTAATTTGTATACTTTTGTATGGTGTAAAATTTTACGTCAACTTGTATTGATCTCATAGTCAAATAAAACAGTAAAGACGTTTACATTCTGAAAAACAAAAGAATATACATGTTTGGAGTAGGCAGTATGATATTGGCCTTTGTGTAGTACTCCTTCGTGGAGCGTCTTCATAGTATTTGCTGAAGTGTATCTTGAGCGTCTCCAATCTATTTTATGTAGTTTGGCACATTTTCCCTGTGCAGTGAGAAGATTGCTCACGTCTGGCATCGTGATTCAGGTGTTTCCACTGCATGATAATGAAGCCCTGAAGAAGCTTGAGGACACCTGGTACACTCGGCTTAGTTTAAAGTATCAGCCTATAGGTATGTGTCAATACCTGTTCTCTTACAGAAGAGGAAGACCTTTAATGAAAAGTTATGATCCAGCAGTGGAGTCATCTCTCTTGGGCAAATATTTAGTGCTCTGCTACACAGGGCTGATCAGCTACATGTGAGAAAACATTTTTTGGGGGGAATAAGATGGGTTAGATGACCTATTCATTCTTTTTTTTTTTTTTAACTTTCTAATACTATTCTAGATCGACTGAAACACAGGCTTTCACTAAATTTCACCAACAACACAGGCAGTTCAGAGTGGCCTTCATGAATATGTGTCAGAGTTGGAATAAAAAATTTTATAAGAATTTAGTTTGCTTGTGAATATTTTGTACTTGACAATTTCTGTGTCTGAAGAGCTAATTATTTAGAGTGGACCAAGTTGTGCTTATCTTTAGGGCAGACTAGCAGCCCCAAACATTTTTTGAGGTAGTTTATATTTATTTTGGCGTGTATTAATGGATCTATCCATTTTCTCTGAATATAGTTATAAGAATAATTACTAATTTATTTGGTATGTGGCAAACATTAAAATTATGTCAATATGCATGTTCAAATTTTTTGGTTTGGTTATGTTTTTAAAGCATAAGAATTACATTTAAGCTGGTAGATTTTACCTGAAGCAGCATTAGTATCATGTTTTTCTTTTTTGAGACAGAGTCTCACTCTGTTGCCTGGAGTAGAGTGCCGTGGCGTCAGCCTAGCTCACAGCAACCTCAAACTCCTGGGCTTGAGCAATCCTACTGCCTCAGCCTCCCGAGTAGCTGGGACTACAGACATGCGCCACCATGCCCGGCTAATTTTTTCTATATAGATTTTTAGTTGTCCAAATAATTTCTTTCTATTTTTAGTAGAGACGGGGTCTCACTCTTGCTCAGGCTGGTATCGAACTCCTGACCTTGAGCGATCCACCCGCCTCAGCCTCCCAGAGTGTTAGGATTACAGGCGTGAGCCACCGCACCCGGCCAGTATCATGCTTGTCTTTAAAGAATGTTTTAATTTTGATTTTGTTTAAGGGAATCCTTCTAAAGTAATTTTCTTTCTAATTTCCATTCTGAAAACAACTTATAATGTTATAACAATATACAAAAATTGTTTTTAAGATCATACTCTGAAATTGTATTTTAAGTTTTTTCTTGTATTCTCTAAAAGGAAAAGTTAGCTTTTGATACTCCTAGGTCATACGATAAGTCATTTATGTTCCACTTATAACATTTTTTCACTTTGGCATTTAAGTGGCAGTAGATTTGAATTGCCTCTAGGACTTGTAAAGTGACAGTATCTCTTAGCTCCTTCTTAGTAAGAGGAGAAAGTGAGTTGATGGTGAAGGCTGGGCATGGGTGGTGTGGGTGCTGTGGAGGGTGCTGGGACTGCTGGTAGTAGTAACTGGGGCCCAGGCAAATCTTGAGCTTCCCCAAGATCAAAATGGGGAGGTCATCTGCTTTGAGCCGAGCACTATGAATACCTTTTTTTTTTATTGATAGGATATTCTTTGACCTGATTTAGATTTGAGGTGATTGCATCATACCAACTGTTTTCATTCGCTCTTGAGTTAGCTAGATTTAAGGATAGAAGATAATAGCTTCTTCTGATCACATTGTCTTAAAAAGAAATACCAATATATATGTGTGTGTATATATATATATATATCTTTTAACTGCATGTAATTATTTCTTAAATAATGCCAGCTGCCACACTTCTGCCCACCCCCTCATTCCACCCTGGTCTCAGTGCATAATGCTCTTATGATCCAGGCATTCTCCATGTGAATGAGGCTGGCAAAGAATGCAGCATTTGTGACCTTTCTTGGGTTAGTTAGTTTGTGTTGAGTTCACAGAATATTAGCAGTAATGTTGCTTGTACCTTCTCCCCAATGCTTATATGAAGGTATAGATAGATGGGTTCCTTGGCTGTTCTAGAAGTTAATGTGTAGAATCCTGTTTTGTGCTTCTGAATAATCTTTCTTCAGTGTATTGAAAAATTTGCCATGACACATTGATGAAAGTTTATATCTTTGGGTAGGGAGAGCAGGATACTATGGATGGGGAGTCTTATTTGTAAAGAACATTTATAACTATAACACTAAAGTGGGAGAAGAGTAGGGAGCATAAACCCCCAAATTAAAATGGTTCAATGGCCATGGCTGAACATAAATCAGGACCTTGGAGATTCTGGACAAGCACCAAGATGAGTTTTTCTTTGGGAAGAAGGTATCCAGGTGAGGAAGTAAAAGGGAAACAGAGTTAGGGCACCTGGCAGAGCAGCCCCAGCAGCCAAGGCCTGGGCCCTAAGCTTTGGGAAATGTGAGCTTGCCATAATGACAAGCACAGTCTTTGTACTGCATGGAAGTTGGATTCACCACCGCACACTGATTGGGAAATGGGGGTATTAAATGATCCCCACTTAATTAAAAAATGAATGAGCTTACTTGAAATGATTTTAAAAAGTCTTTGGTAGTCTGTACTTAAGTTTTTTCTTTCTTTCTGCTATAGACAATATTCGTGGCTACTTCGGGGAAACCATTGCTCTTTACTTTGGATTTTTGGAATATTTCACTTTTGCCTTAATCCCCATGGCCGTCATTGGGTTACCTTACTACTTGTTTGTGTGGGAAGATTATGACAAGTATGTGATCTTCGCCTCATTCAACCTTATCTGGTCCACGGTGATCCTGGAAGTGTGGAAGCGTGGCTGTGCCAACATGACCTACCGGTGGGGTACACTGGTCATGAAGAGACACTTTGAGGAGCCGCGGCCGGGATTTCATGGTGTCCTTGGTGTCAATTCCGTCACTGGCAGGGAGGAACCTCTCTACCCCAGCTACAAGAGACAGTTGCGCATTTACCTGGTCTCTCTGCCGTTTGTGTGCCTCTGTCTCTATTTCTCTCTTTATGTCATGATGATTTACTTCGACATGGAGATCTGGGCCTTGGGTCTACATGAGAATAGCGGGTCTGAGTGGACCAGTGTCTTGTTGTATGTGCCCAGCATCATCTATGCCATTGTGATTGAGATCATGAACCGCCTCTATCGATATGCTGCTGAGTTTTTAACTTCATGGGGTAAGACTTGATGCTTTGTATTCATGTCTTATTTGTCTGTAAGAGATAGTGCTTAGATTGCAGGATCCATATAGCTCCTTCGTTGTAGAGAAGATAGATACTGCTGTGGGCTCATTGTGGAGACATAAGGAAAAGTTCATCAGCTTTGTGAACACTGATCTCCATATCATGGTTATCACAGCTCTCATTTATCAGTGTTAATTACTATGTTCTGGGTGCCTTTCTAAGCACTTTATCAACAATAGCTCATTTTCACCTCAGGGCACCATGAAATAGAAGTTATTTCACCATTTCATGGGTAAAGATACTGACACTTAACAGGGTTCAGATAGCAAAAGTAGTGCCAGGCTAATTCAAAACCAATCTGTCTAAAATCTGTGCTCCTAATACTGTAACTGTGTTTTATGCTGAGGGTAAAACAGGTTAAAATTATCTTCATGATACTTGGTCAAATGAACTATGACGAGTTTCATAAAACTGCTGGTCTAGTTGGTATGGGGCACTGAGGACTGCCATGGAGCTCAGCGAAGGCAGGTGTTCATGGATGTATCTGTGGTAAAGAAGGGACTTGGTTATAAGTTAAAAAGGGTCTTTATTGGCTGTTTACTCTTTATTTATTCATTCAAACAAATATGCTTATGTTATTCCTTAGGAAGAAGCCTAGGCCTTAACTTCATGGGCCATAAAGATGTTTTAAATTATTTTTATTAGTCATATTAACAATAAGAACTTCTGTTTACTGAATGCTTTCCTTGTGCTGATACTAGGCTAAGGTTTTATACTATTTCTGATCCTGAGAGTGACACTGGGAGGAGGGTGGTCACCCGTTTTGTAGGTGAGGAGGCTGGGTTTCAGGAGGTTAAGTAACTTACTCAGGGTCAGGCAGTGGCTGAGTTGGTGTTTGAATCCTGGTCAGTCTAATACTGCCTCTCTGTGTAGGACGACACTTCTCTTCAGAAGCTTCCTTTTTGTCATTTTTGTCACTTGGGATCTATACAGTGTCACCTTTTCCAGATGGGGCTGGAAATTGTAGTTTCCTTTCAAGTTACTCCTTGTAAGCCACATGTACAAAAATCTTTATTTGCCCTCTTCTTATAGGTTATTATCAGTTTTTACTATTACTG
The DNA here is from genome assembly GCA_004363605.1 of Indri indri. NCBI lineage: Eukaryota > Metazoa > Chordata > Mammalia > Primates > Indriidae > Indri > Indri indri. Next base: position 21,840 of record RJWJ010011131.1, read on the forward strand.
CTATTTTGGGTGGCTGTCTGTAGGATCATCTGCTAACACTTCCCAGGTTTCTTTGTGGCAGTACTATTTCAGAAATAATTTCAGACTATAATGCTATTGCAGTACTGTGAAAAATGTGTCCTGGCTTCATGTTCTTTGTGGTAAGGAATAGCTGTGACTGACAGCCCAGCACGTTTGCCAACTGCGGCTCTCGTGTTGGACATCTCTGCCCTCAGCACAGATCCCACTTTACCTCGTGACAGTGCTCCCATATTGTTTGCTTACTGAGAAAAATTACTACTTCTTTTTCTTTTTCTTTTTTTTATATTTTAGAGAATCACAGGTTGGAATCTGCCTATCAGAATCACCTAATTCTGAAAGTTTTAGTGGTAAGTACAGTGTTTATGTACAAGTCCATTTTGATTATGAAAGTGATGCATACTACTGAACATTTAGGAGTATATATATGAAGAGTTGCTTCTAATTTAAGATGTCAGTTAATATATTTTGTGCAGATAGGCAAAGACTGATTAACAAATGTGTTTACGTCTATGTTGAGTAGTCTTATTACAAATGTGCATGTGGTGTAAGACTTCAAAATATACAAATTAGTATTATAGCCTATTTCCAATTACTTAAAACACTAATGACTTCATAAACGTGTTTCTGTTTTTTTCCTTTTGGTGATTTCTTTGAATGTTTTGCTATTCTATAATTCTTCCAGGTACCTGCAATCTGTTGAGTGATGGAACATTTGATTTTTAAAAAAAATTTTGTTAAAGAAATTTCCAAAGTCCAGTAGGTTCCCAGCATCTCTTGATGGGTAGGAGGAAAAAGATGGAGAGAAAGCATTGTGTAACCTGCTTGCTGTTCATGTAAAAGTTCACACATTATGCTTCTTTCCACCATTGTTGTAAAGAATAAAGAAGTACCAGCTTGAAAGCACCTCATTTATCAGGAGGTTATCTCAGCCATCTGTAACATAACTGAGAATCAAGAAAGATGTGTAAAGAGCCCTCTGAACTTTCAACTGGAATTGATTTAACACAGTTCATGTATTTAACTCCCAGGAGAGGGATCCAGGCCCTCACTTAGAGTCTTTGTTCCATCTGTAGCAATCATTCTAAGAAGTTTATCTGTCTGGTTTTTCAGTTCATAAAAGATCAGAAACCACCATCATGAGGGTGTTTAGAATTCTGGAAGTAGGTAAACTTATAGAAGAAGGACAGGTAAGGAAAGAGAAAGCCTGTCATGGATAAGAATTCAACAATTTGGGCATTAGGAAGGGAGAAGTGGCCATACACATCTAAAAAGTCTCTGAAGGCCTCATTAACACTGTGAAATGATTGCAATTTAAAATGTGTTGCTGAATCAGTAAGGAAGTTATGTTCCATGTTGTTTGTGTAAGAAAGCAGGGGAACACATAATGGTTTAAAAAGGTCATTTAAAAAGATTATAATATGGAGCTTTTGCCCTCCAAGGTAAAAACACTCCATTTGTCTTAAAGAATTCAGTTATTTGCGAGACTCTATTATTCTTCGACAGTGCCAGATACAATGTCAAGTAACTGCCTTGTGAAAGTACCCGTGAGTTAGAGTCTGTTCTTCCTCTGTGGTGCTTAGATCTCTCCCTTCCTTTTTAATTTTATGGGGACAACATTTTTCAGCCTTCCCAGGGTTTTGCTTTTCAACTTCTACCCTAACTTGGCACCCCCTGTCTTGGGGCCATATTGATCTTACCACTCACTCTCTAGCCTGACTCCCCATCTCCTTAGTAATTAAATGCTCCCTTTTGTACAACAGCAGCCTTCCTCTCAGAAAGCGTTGCTACCAAGCAGGAGGTAGCCAGCAGGGGACTGGGAGGCAGAAAGGAAACCCATTAGTGTGGGTTTGGGGGGAGGGGTTAGCTGTGGGTTCTTGAGCAGCGGAACTACTGAAGAAATGGCACTTTTGTGGTGGGATCCCCTAACAGGTACCACTGTGTATCTGGCAGGGCAGAGGAGTCCGTGCCTGTGGTGACAAAGATGCCTCCCAGGCTAGGCTGGTTGTTATGGCCACACTTCTACCTCATTATCTCTATATGGCAGAGGGGAGTCTCACGTCCATGGGCACAAAGAGGCTTCTTGTCTCGGCAGGGTCCTTTGTGGCAGGGTCCCCCTTGCCAGTGCTACCCAGCTACCCCACTTACTCTTGGTCGGGGAGGAGAGGTCCGTGGACACAAAGAGGATTCCAGGGCTGGGCTGCTTGTTGTGGTGGGGTCTTTCTCACTAGTGCTGCCTGGCCATCCTGGTATCTGTCCATGGGGCGGAGGAGCCCCAGGCCTGGCAGGGAAGGAGAGCACTTCCCTGGGAATCTTATTGTTAGTGGAGAGTCCGATTGATTCCCCCTTACGGGTTCTGGTGGGCTCCCCTGGTATTGACAGGACTCTTACTTGAATGGTGGAAGAATGAGCCAACCTGGGATACCTGGGTTGCTAGGTTGGGGTTAGGAAATGCTGGGCCTTGGTCTCCTCCTTCTCATGGTTGGGGGGAGCTTAAGATGTGCTAGTACTGTGTTGTTCCTTCAGTCCTGGGGACCCAAACCAGTTCGTCTTCCTTTTAGCACCTTTTAGCGTCCTCCTTTGGTTGCCTCTTACATTGTTTTCAGAGTTTGTTTGTTTATTTAGTAAGGAGACAGAGGGAGAAACAAGTCCATGCCATCTTGTCCAGACTGGAAGTCCCTCTTTACATTTTTAAATGTTGTATTTATAGTAGTAATAAAATACTGTAAAGCAGTATTTAACATTGTTATCTTTTTTTGGGGCAGTTCAACTTTCTAAATTGCTTCGCTTCACTTTTCTACATTGCCTTTGTCCTGAAGGATATGAAGCTTTTGCGCCAGGTGAGTGTGAATAACAGAAAAGTATCAAATTTTTAGGTCTTAGAGGTGGTTTCCTATATTCAGCTAATGCTATTGTCTTTAAATTATTATTTTTACAAATATTTTAAGTTTTGTGCATTTCTAAGCCCAACTCTAAATAAAAAACCATTAACAATTACACTGTATATTGTACTCAGCTGAAAAGAATTAGTTGAACCTAACCAACTTGCAGAATTAATCATATAGGGTAGTGAAATCAATTATATAGTTTGCTTCAAAGCTTGTCAAAGCAATTGTAACAGCAAATATGTAGTATTTATTAATTAAACTTGTTTGTGTGTCTCAGGGTAGGGTGTGATTGGTTTAAAATTTAATTTTTAAATTAATAAGTTGTTAAGCTTTAGAGACCAGTGGATCCTATGCAGTACTGTATCTTTTCTGAAATGTGTAAGAAAGTCTGATATTTATTTTGGTACGTTGCCATTTCTGGATCACATAATACCAGGTGGTAATAAATCAAACACAAATTATTGGTTTCTAAATTCTCTTTTTTATACTTGAGGCAGTTAGCAGTAAAGGGCAGTTCCTTCCTGGTTTTAATGTTCTGAGATTGTTAGTGAGCAGTATTTCAAAGCTTGGACTTCTTTTTTTTTTTTTTTTTTTTTTTTTGAGACAGAGTCTCACTCTTTTTGCCTGGGGCGAGTGCCGTGGCGTCAGCCTAGCTCACGGCAACCTCAAACTCCTGGGCTCAAGCAATCCTACTGTCTCAGCCTCCCGTGGACTTCTTAATAGTTATGTGAGAACTTGGGATATTTCAGGAAATTTAAAAATTTGTATGATCAGAGAAGATTAAAAGATTTTGAAGTTGTAGTTCTAACAGCTTGCATAAAAGTAAAATTAAATATTGTGCTCTTAGCAACTCTTCTAGATACATTGCTATTTCTTAAAAATTATTTTTGAAAATTGAGAAAGTTCAAAAATAATACATTTGGAATTTATATAAGCCAGATTACATACCTTCTGTGGTCCCATGCGTTAGTGTATTAGGGCATGACTTTTCATTTCTTACACTTTAGAGAGTCTCCTTTATTTAGCAGAGAACAGGATAATGGAGGAGGACTCTTAAAAAAAAAACAGAATTGTAATACTAGCAAAGGTGGTGTGTGATGGAAACACTCATATGCATCTGAGGAAAGTGAAAATTGATACAACATTTCTGGAAACCAGCTCGCTTGTTAGCTTTGCCAAGAACCTTGACTCTAGTAAGTCTTCAGAGATTCGGCAAAGATTCATTTACATAGATATCCAAGCAGCAGAATTTATAAGAGTGAAAGTTGGGAATAATTCTTAATTCATCAGCAGTGTATTGGCCAAGTAAAAATGAATTTTTAATGACATGGGAAAATGCTCACAATATATTAAGAGAAAAAAGCAATATACAGAGTTGTGTACATATAGGATAATTATAGTTTTATTTTTACAAATGATTGGAAAGAAATATCCCAGATGTAGCAGTAGTTCTGTCATGGTTGAATTATGAGTGACTTTTTTTTCCTATTTTTTAAAAACATTTTTATTGATACATAATATACATTTTTATGGGTACATGTGATATTTGTTACATGCATAGAATGCATAATGATCAAGTAAGGGTATTTCGGATGTCCATCACTGTAAGTATTTATTGTTTCTATCTACTGGGAACATTTCTAGTCCTCTAGTCTAGCTGTTTTGAAATATACAATACATCGTTGTTAATTATAATCACCCTACTCTGCCATCAAACATTAGGATTTATTCCTTTTATCAGAATGTATGCTTGTACCCACAGACCAACCTCTCTTTAACCTCTCCCCCTACTATACCCATCTAAGCCTTTGGTAACTATCATTCTACTCTCTACCTTCGTGAGATCAGCTGTTTTAGCTCCCACATACGAGAGAGAATATGTGATATTTGTCTTTCTGTGCCTGCCTTATTTCAATTAACATAATGACCTCCAGTTTCATCCAGGTTGTTGCAAATGACAGGATTTCATTCTTTTTATGGCCAACTAGGATTCTATTGTGTATATATACCATGTTTTCTTTATCCATTCATCCATTGATGGACACTTAGATTGATTCCATATCTTTGCTATTGTGAACAGTGCTGCACTAAATATGAGGGTACAGGTATCCCTTTGATATACTGATTTCCTTTCCTTTGGATAAATACCCAGTAGTGAGATTGCTGGATCAAAGGTAGTTCTATTTTTTATTTTTTGAGAAATCTCCATACTGTTTTCCATAATGGCTGTACTAATTTACATTCTCACCAACAGTATATGAGAGTTCCCTTATCTCTAAATCCTTACCAGCATCTGTTATTTTTTTGTCTTTTTGATAATAGCCATTCTATTAATAGCTGGGGTGAGATGATATCTCATTGTGGTTTTGATTTGCATTTCCCTGATGATTAGTGTTATTGAACATCTTTTCATATACTTGTTGGCTGTTTGTGTGTCATCTTTTGAGAAATGTCTGTTCATGTCCTTTGCTCACTTTTTAGTGAGATTATTTGTTTTGTTTTGCTTTTTTGCTATTGAGTTGTTCGAGTTCCTTGTATATTCTGGATTTTAGTCCCTTGTTGGATGAATAGTTTGCGAATATTTTCTCCCATTCAACAGGTTGTCTCTTCACTCTGTTGACTGTTTCCTTTGTTGTGCAGAAGCTTTTTAGTTTAATATAGTCCCATTTGTCTGTTTTTGTTACCTGTGCTTTTGAGGTCTTAGCTATGAGTTCTTTGCCTAGACCAATGTCCTGAAGTATTTTCCCTGTGTTTTCTTTTAGTAGTTTTATAGTTTCAGGTCTTATGTTTCGATCTTTAATCCATTTTGTATTGGTTTTCATATATGTTGAGAGATAGGGGACATTCTTCTGCATACGGATATCCAGTTTTCCTAGCACCATTTATTAAAGTGTTTTTTCTTTCCCAAGTGTATGTTCTTGCTGCCTTTGTCAAAAATCAGTTGGCTGTAAATATGTGGATTTTTTTTTTCTATTTTCTGTAGTGAGGATATATTTTATAATTGAATTTTAAAAACATTTAACAAACTACTTTTTTTCAAAGTTGGCAACATCATTTAGATTCATATGTTGCAGTCAGGATGAGATGACAAAGAACATAATTTTAAGTTAATTAATTTTCCTACTGATTCTTGACTGGTTTATTTCTTATTACAATCTTATTTGTATTGTAACTTTATTTGTATTTTAATCTAAGTCTTGTGAAAAAGCATAAATTAAAACATCATTCTAACACCTGGCTTTTCTAATACTAGTTTTTATAACACAATAGTGTACCATTTATTGAAGATTCCATTTTATTTATTACACAATTGTATATATGCTATGGTTTTGTTAATCTACATTGCCAAATATAATTTATGTGTTCCACTTTAGAGCCTGGCCACTCTCCTGATTACCTCCCAGATCCTTAACCAAATCGTGGAATCTCTGCTTCCTTATTGGCTCCAAAAGAAGCATGGTGTGCAGGTGAAGAGGAAGGTGCAGGCTTTAAAGGCAGACATTGATGCTACGTTATATGAACAAGTCATCCTGGAAAAAGAAATGGGAACTTACGTGGTAAGTTGGAATATCACTAAATTAAACATTTATTGAAAGTGAATAACAGTCATGCACTGAATTCAACAAATCTTATACACACTCATTGTGTCAGATGTGACTATGTTATAAGTGCTTTCTGCCCAGTTTTCTCACCATGAACCACTTTAAAGTTAAAAAGATGGAACTACCCATTTAAATGCTGCTGTCTTGAATCTGAAGTTATGCCTAACAATACCAAAGGGCAAGTTCGAAGAATTCTGTGACTGCTTTGTGGAGAAGGGATAAGAATAGTTGCTTTGGAGATGACAGAGCAAGGGAGCATTGGTCCCTGGAGAGGCAGCAACTTTGCTCACTCCTGATGCTTCAAACTGCAGAAAATGATTGCTCAAGCAGTAGATTGAGGCTCATTGCTGAAAAATGGAATGCCAATCTGAAAATTAACTTTTAGTTTAAATTAGTGCTATTGTATAAATATAAAACAGTTCCTTTAAGACAGAATTTCTGTTTTTTTTAAGGAGCTACAAGCAGATCATTAGAGGTTTGGTACTTGTAATATTTGAAAGCTCTAGCTCATAAAACCTAACCATGTGTTCAACAGACTTTTATTGAGCTTTGACTGTATTCACTATCTCCATAGTTTGGGAGGTGTGTTGGGATCATGTTTGCTTCAGGCCATTGCTTCGTATATCCTGCACCTTCCTTCTTGGTACAGTGTTCTTCCTGGTGAGATAGGTCCTTCAGTGGTTTGTTCAGTGAGAGCCCATCGTTGTTAAACTTTCATAGTCTCATTTTTCATCTTGAATGAATTCGTTTCCTGATTATTGAGTTTCTTGGCTGAATTTCACAGTCGTTCTCATATGCTTAAGAATTTTAGCTTGTATGTTCAACTTGAGTAGGAGTTTGTCCTCCTTTTCTCTTTGCTCACTTCTCCCTTATTTTTTGCAGTTGCCCCCACTAAGCTTCCAAGTCCCTAGTCTAAAACCAGGTGTTTGCATCACAGAGCTCCCATCTTGGGGTGACAGTGAGGATTTTGTAGATCTGGTCACAGAGCCAGGAGGTAGTGTGCTCTTGAGACAAGTTGTAGTTCCTGGGAAGCAAGTTCTGGCTTTTTTCAGCCCCTCTGAAAGGTGAGAGGACCATTGTCCCAGCCTTGGTTTCACTCAGTCAGCTTGATTCCAGTTGCACTCCAGGGAAGGGGGTGCTCTTGGTTCTCCTGTCTCACAGGATACAGATCCTAGCCACTTTGGCTGGTCAGTGGACTTGGACTGGCCCTGTTCTGGCTTACCATCTTGAGTTTTGTCCATTTGTCACCTATGCAGCTGTTTTTGTTATCGGGTGGCAATATGTCTTTGATTAAAATATACACGTATGTACTAGCGTTTTCTGTCCTTTGTTTAAGGGAGAAGACGATTCAAAGTATAAGCACACAGCACATCTTACACAGCAACACTCTTTATGTTTATAAGTGAGGTATAGAGAAAACACAGAGGCACGCACAGAGGGGAGATGAAGAAAAAGAGCATGGGTGTGGTGTGCAGCCATCATTCTTGGATTGAGTGAGTACTAGCATACTATGGGTTAAAAGCTCAGTCTAGTTTACATTATGGCAGGATCCTTTCCTTGCCTGTGCTGGGGGTTGGTATTTTTGGACACATTTATTTTGCTTCCTTTATTCTCTTTGAGAAACTACACAGTCATGTCACCCACATTCTCATTCCATCCCCCTCACTTTTGGAGGCTTCATGTTCCCCGCCATGACCTGGTACTCCTGTGTCTCCTGCTGCCCCTTCTACCTGCCGCAGCCATCAGGAACTTGCCTGCTTTAACTATAAGCAAACCCTCCACACCCTCTGCTATTGATGTCTTGTCTCTTTGCTGCCTCTCACAGTTTTCTGCAGTACTTCTCTGTATTGACGCTCGTTTCCTACTTCTCTTCCTACAGTCAATTAGAATTTACTTTCAGCTCTTTTTCTCTGAAATTATTTGCGCAAATGATATCATCCCCTGAAGTGTCCCAAACCAAGTTCAGCCTTCTCCATACAGGTTTCTCTTGCTTTCACCCTGGCTCAGCGAATGGTGTACAGTAATCCAAACACCATACCCCTTGTCTGAGCAATTCTCATTTGTCTAAAAACTGTTTGCCAATGAGGTGATACTGCCAGATCATAGATCTGATCTCTTCCGGCATCTCACGACATCTGACAATACCTTTATAAGGAAAGTGAGGGAGGCAATGGTTCTTCCCATGTCAAAAAGAGGCAGCTGAAGGCTCTATGTTATTAATCATCTGGCGACTAAATCAGGAATAAGATTCAAGACTTTGCCTTCCCATTCCAGACTCTGTGTTATACAGCACATGCTCTCAGATGTGAAATAAAGGACACAGTGTCCTAATTTCTCCTGCAGGTCCTGGGTCTGTGAGTGAACTCTAGGGTTGGCAGTGTTGTTCCTTAATGTGCCTAAAGGTCCTGCATGATCTGGCTATTTCCCATCCTCATCTCCTACAAGTTCCTTTTACTGTCTCTGCTGGAGTGACATTGGGTATTTGCTATTTCAGTTCTCTCCATATATTTGGAAAGGGGAGATGCTTTCAGGTCACATTTGTTCTAGGCGATTGTTTCCTATACACTAATCCTTCCTTTTTTTGGGTATATTTTCCTCCTGCCTGAATTCAATGAATTTAGAATTGTATTTTCTGTAATCTTATCCTGACTGCTATAATGAGTCTAAAATAATATTGCCAAGCTTTGGGAAAAAGCAATTTGGCTGAAACTTAAAATATTATTATGAAAGTAATACTTGCTCACTCACTATAGAAAATTTGGAAAATGCAGGACAGAGTAAATAAAGAAAAAGAAATCCTCTGTAATATGCCCACCAAGGGTAATCCACTGGCATCTCCTGTCCCTGGCTCCACCAGCCCAGGGCTAAGCTATGTCTCTTGTTAGATCTTCACTATCCACTGCTGGCCTTTTCCTGGGAACTGCCAGTTCACATCCAATTTCATAGCTGCCTAAGGCTGAATTTTCATAATGAATATTCCAACTAGAACAATGTATTGCTACACAGTAAATGAGCAGCCTTCTATCAAGCTAGACATTACGGTGGTTTGCCAAAAATGTAAATGAGTGTCACTTTGCACCGAACATTTTTTGTTTTGGAAACTGTAATGATTTTTAAAAGGATATTTCATTTATGTTAATATGTTATTATTTAAATGAATTAATGAAGAAATTTTAAAATTTCTCAGTTTTAATTAATAATATGGTAAATATCACTAGCTATAACTCACATAAACAATAGGTCTTTAACATCTTCAATAATTTTTAAGAGTTTAGGGCTCTCAAGACCAAAAAGTTTGAAAACTGCAGATCTAGAGTAACCTCCTTGCCGTTTTTCAAGGCATTGGCTTTTGTGAATCCATTGTCTGATTGTTTCTTCCTAAAATCTGAGTTAAACTTTGGACATACGCCTCTTGCACCCCACCAGCAGGTATTGACATCAGGTTGTCTCACTTGGTTACACTGCAAAGGTTCTTTTTCGTTTTGTAATGAATAAGTGATCTCTGGGTAGATACTTTGAGGCTTTCCTCTCCCCTATACATGGTATCTCTTCAAAAATGTAGTTTCTAATTTTTTGTTGCTGGCATATGGTATTGCTGTTGTTTTTTGTATCTTTTGCTCAACACCTTTGCTGAACTCGCCTATTATTTCTGATATTTTTCTATAGATTTTGTTGGATTTTCTGTGTAGATAATTATTTTAGCTATAAATAATGGACATTTTCTTTCTTGCTTCAGTTTTCATCTATTAGGCTCACTGGTATGTTCAATTTGGATAGAAGTAGTTACTACAGGAATCTTGATCTTGTTTCTGATTTTTTGTATTCTCACCATGATTGGGTATTATGTTTGTTTGATGTTTTTAGTAAGGAACTTTTTATCAGTTTAAAAATGTTATTTTTCTCTTCCTTATTTACTAAAAGTTTTTATCATGAATGATACTTTATCAAATTTTTTTTGCTTTTATTGTGATTATCATATTATCTCCTTAATTATTTAATGTTTTTATTTACATTAATAAATTTCCTAAGGGAATGCCATGTTCCCATTTAAATGATTAGCTGATTGTTCAGTATTTTTATATACATTGCTATGTAGAGTATGCTGATATTTTTTTTAGAGTGTTTGTGCCATTGGCGAATAATTTTCCTTTCTCAGTCACTGAGGGTGGGGTCCTTATGTTATTTATTGTGGAAACTCTGTTTCTAACACAAAGCCTGGCATTCAGCACTCACTCAATATAATATCGAATAAAGAACAGTTTAAGGAAGAGGATAGCCCAGTGCCTGCTGTCTGTGTACTGATTGTTGCCTTAACTCTGTACTTTCTTTCCTTGCCATTTAAATCTGCACTAAATAAATATGCTTAGGATAGAGAACTCTGAGATATGATGTGAAGAACAAGTGGGATGGATCACCTGGAACCTGAAACTTTGTCTTCATAGATTTAATAAATTAGATATGTAAAATTAATTATAATTTTCACAGACATACTATAGTATTTTTTTTGTTTTGTTTGCTTTTTTTTTTTTTTGGAGGCAAAGTCTCATTCTGTCACCCTGGGTAGAGTGTGGTGGCATCATCATAGCTCACTGCAACCTTAAACTCCTGGGCTTAAGCCATCCTCCTGTCTCAGCCTCCCAAGTAACTGGGTCTACAGGTGTAAGCCATCACACCAGTTAATTTTTCTATTTTTAGTAGAGACAGAGTCTTGCTTTTGCTCAGGCTGGTCTTAAACTCCTGAGCTCAAGTGATACTTCACCTCAGCTTCCCAGAGTGCTAGGATTACAGGCAGGAGCCACCATGCCCAACCCCATAGTATTCTTAATAACTACTTTGTTCTTATAGTTTATACACAGGTTCTTAGAATTGTATTGGTCAGTTGGTCTTTGCTAACTTTCAGCTAATAGGGGAGGTGTGTCTTTTGTTAATTCTTTAAGACATATAAGATTATGTCTTCTGTAAATAGAGATAGCTTTACTTTTCTGCTCTGGTGTTATTTCTTTTTCTTGTCTAATTTTACAGGCTAGAACCTCCAGGACACTGTTGAATAAGAGAATTCAGGGCAGACATTCTTGATCTTAGTGGGGAGTTTTAGCCATTAACTGTGGGTGTTTTGTAGACACTGTTCATTGGGTTGAGGGAATTCCTTTTTATTCCTCACTTGTTGATTTTGTCATGAAAGGATGTTGGATTTTGTTTTTCTGTGTCTTTTTAAAAAAAACTTTATTAATGTGGTGTGTTACATTGATTGATATTTGTATGTTGAACCAGCCTCGCAATCCTGGGATAAATCTCACTTGGTCATGGTGTATTCTATTGATATGCTGCTGGATCCAGCTTGCTAATATTTTGTTGAGGTTTTTACATTTCTATTCATAAGGGGTATTGGTCTATAACTTTCTTGTGCTGTCTTTGTCTTGTTTTGGTATTAGGGTAATACTGGCCTCATAGAACAAGTTGGGAAGTATTTCTTCCTCTTCTTCTTTTTTTTTTTTCTTTCGAGACAGTCTCACTCTTTTGCCCCAGGCTAGAGTGAGTGCTGTGGTGTCAGCTTAGCTCACAGCAACCTCAGACTCCTGGGCTCAAGCGATCCTTCTGCCTCAGCCTCCCGAGCAGCTGGGACTACAGGCATGCACCACCATGCCCGGCTAATTTTTTCTATATATTTTTTTAGTTGTCCGATTAATTTCTTTCTATTTTTAGTAGAGACGGGGTCTCGCTCTTGCTCAGGCTGGTTTCGAACTCCTGAGCTCAAACAATCCGCCCGCCTCGGCCTCCCAGAGTGCTAGGATTACAGGCGTGAGCCACTGCGCCCGGCCCCTCTTCTTCTTTTTGGAAAAGTTTGTGAAGAATTGGTATTCTTCTTTAGATGTTTAATAGAATTCACCAGTGAAGCCGCTGGGGTCTGGACTTCTTTGTGGGAAGTTTTTGATTACTAACTCAATCTTTTTACTTGTTATAGATCTGTTCAGATGCTCTGTTTCTCTTTTTTTTTTAATTATTTTTTATTTTTAGTTGACAGGTGATAATTGTGTACATATTTGTGGGATACAGAGTGATATTTCTGTACATGTATACAGTGTGTAATGATCAAATCAGGATAATTAATGTATCCATCACCTCAAACATTTATCATTTCTTTGTGTTGTGAACGTTCAAAATCCTCTCTTCTAGCTTTTCAAAAATATGCAATAAATATTTATAGTTAAGCATATTCACCCTACAGTGCTACAGAACACCAGAAATCATTCTTCTTGTCTAGCTATAATTTTGTATCCATTAATTAGGCGATCCCATCTCTTCTCTCCCCCTACCTTTCCTAGCCTCTAATACCCACAGTTCTACTCCCTGTTTCCATGAGCTCAATTTTTTTTTTTAGTTTTCACATATGAGTGAGAATATTTGGTATTTATATTTCTTTTTATGACTTATTTCACTTAATATAATGTCCTCCAGGCTCATCCATGTTGCTGCAGATGACAGGATATCATTCTTTTTTATGGCCAAGTTAGATTCCATTGTGTATATATACTGTATTTTATCTGTTTCTCTGTTGATGGACATTTAGGTTGGTTCCATATCTTTTCTATTGTGAATGGTGCTGCAATAAAAATGGGGATGCAGGTATTCCTTTGATTTACTGATTTCCTTTCCTTTGGATAAATACTCAGTAGTAGAATTACTAGATCATATGGTATTTCTGGTTTTAGTTTTCTAGAAACTTCCACACCGTTTTCCCCAATGGCTATACTAATTTACATTCCCTCCAACGGTGTATATGAGTTCCCTTTTCTCTGCATCCTTGCCAGCTTTTGTTATTTTTGTCTTTCTAATAATAGACATTCTAACTAGGGTGGGATTATATCTCATTGTAGTTTTGATTTGCATTTCTCTGATGATTAATAATGTTGAGCATTTTTTCACATATTTGTTGGCCATTTGTATATCTTCTTTTGAGAAATGCCCGTTCAAATGCTTCACCCACTTTTTAATTGGATTATTTGTTTTTGTTATTGTTGAGTTGAATTCCTTGTATATTCTGAATATTAGTCTCTTGTCAGATGAATAGTGCTATAGTTTAGATGTTTGTTCCCCCCAAACCTCATGTTGAAAGTTGATCCCCAGTGTTGGTGGGGGGCGTCTAATGGGAGGTGTTGGGTCATGGGGGCAGATCCCTCCTGAATGGCTTGGTGCTGTTCTTGCAGTAATGAGTAAGTTCTTGCTCTGTTAGTTCTTGTGACAGCTGGTTGTTAAAAAGAACTTGGCACCTCCTCCCCTTGCTTTCCTCCTTTGCCATGTGATCTCTGCACAGCTGGCTCCCCTTCACCTTCTGCCATGAGTGGAAGCTTCCTGAGGCCCTCACCAGAAGCAGCTGTTGGTGCCATGCTTCTTGTACAGACTGCAGAACTATGAGCCAAATAACTTACTTTTTATTGTAAATTACCCAGCCTCAGGTATTCCTTTATAGTAACATAAATGGACTAAGACAAATAGTTTGCAAATGTGTCTCCCATTCTACATATTGTTTTTTCACTCTGTGGATTTTTCCTTTGCTATGCAGAAGCTTTTTGGTATATAGTTTTTTAGTTTATAGTTTAGTATTATAGTTCCATTTGTCTATTTTTGTTTTTGTTGCCTGTGCTTTTGAAGTCTTAGCCATAAAATCTTTGCCTCCTTAGACCAAGGTCCTGAAGAGTTTCCCCTATGTTTTCTTCTAGTAGTTTTATAGATTCAGGTCTTATACTTAAGTCTTTAATCCATTTCGAGTTGATTTTTTTGTATGTGATGATAGATAGGAATCTAATTTCATTTTTTTGCATAATGATATCCAGTTTTCCCAGCACCATTTATTGTAGAGACTATCCTTTCCCCAGTGTATGTTTTTGGTGCCTTTGTTGAAAATCAGTTTCCTGTATATACATGGATTTATTTTTGGGTTCTCTACTCTGTTTGACTGATCGGTGGCTGTTTGTATACCAATTCCATGCTGTTTTTGTAACTATAGCTATGTAGTATATTTTGAAGTCAGGTAGTGTAGTGCCTCTAGCTTTGTTCTTTTTGCTCGGTATTGCTTTGGCTATTTGGTATCTTTTGTGGTTCTGTATAAATTTTAGGATTGTTTGTTCTATTTCTCTGAAGAATGTCATTGGTATTTTTATAAGGATTGTATTGAAATCAGTAGATTGCTGTGGGTAGTATGATCATTTTAACAATATTCTTCCAATTCATGAGCATGGGATGTCTTTCCATTTGTTTATATTCTCTTCAGTTTCTTTCATCAGTACTTTGTAGTTTTCATTATGGATGTCTTTCACCTCCTTGGTTAAATTTATTCCTAGGTATTTAATTTTTTTGTAACTATTGTAAATGGAATTGCTTTCTTGATTTCTTTTTTAGCTAGTTCGTTATTGGTATGTATACTAGAAATGCTACTTGTTTTTGTGTGTTTATTTTCTATCCTGCAACTTTACTGAATTTGTTTATCAGTTCTGAGTTTTTTTGGTAGAATCTTTAGGTTTTCTTATATATAAGATAATTTCATCTGCAAACATGGACAGTGTGACTTCCTGTTTTCCAATCTGGATGCCCTTTACTGCTTTCTTTCGCCTAATTGCTCTGACTAGGAATTCCAGGACTATGTTAAATAAGAATAGTGAAAGTGGGCATCATTGTCTTTTTCCAGTTCTTAGAGGAAAAGGCTTTCAGCTTTTCCCCATTGAGTATGATGTTAGCTGTGGATATGTAAGATATGGCCTTTATTGTGTTGAGGTATGTTCCTTCTGTGTCTAATATGTTGAGAGTTTTTATTATGAAGGGATGTTGAATTTTATCCAATGCTTTTTCTGTGTCTATTGAGATGATCATATGGTTTTTGTCTTCATTCTATTGATGTGATGTATCACATTTATTGCTTTGCATATGTTGAACCATCCTTGCATCCCTGGGATAACTTCTGCCTAATCATGGTGGATTATCTTTTCGATACGTTGTTGGATTTAGTTTGCCAGTATTTTGTTGAAGTCTTTTGCATCAGGGACAATACCCTTAGTTTTCTTTTCTTGTTGTGCCCTTGTCTCGTTCTAGTATCAGGGTAATGCTGGTCTCATATAATGAATTAAGAAGAATTCTCTTCAGTTTTTTGCACTAGTTTAAAAAGAATTGGTGTGTGTTAGTCCAGGCTAGAGTGCAGTGGCGCCATCATAGCTCACTGCAGCCTTGAACTCCTGGGCTCAAATAATCCTCCCTCCTTAGCCCCCAAGTAGCAGGAACTACAGGCATGCACCACCACACTTAGCTAATTTGTACGTGTGTGTGTGTGTGGAGATGGGATCTCACTATGTTGCCCAGGTCTTGAATTCCTAGCCTCAAGTGATCCTCCTACCTTGACCTCCCAAAGTGCTGGGATTACAGTTGTGAGCCACTGTGCCTGGCCCCTATTTCTTCTTGAGTCACGAATTTGCCCATTTCGTCTGTTATTTATTTTTGGCATACAGTTGTTCATAGAATTACCTTATATTCCCTTTTCTCCCTTGTAAAGCTAGTAGTAATATCCCCTCTTTCATTTTTGATTTTAGTAATGTGAGTCTTTTCTCTTTTTCTCTTACACAGTCCAGGCAGTGATTTATCTCTTTTTATCCTCATGTTTTTAAAGAACCAACTTTTAATCCTCTCTGTTGTTTTTCTACTTTCATATTATTTATTTGCACTCTGGTATTTATTATTTATTTCCTTCTGCTTGCTTTGGGTTTAGTTTATTCAGGCTTCTTAAGGTGGAAATTTAGGTTGTTTTGAGATCTCTTTTTTTTTTTTTTTTTGAAACAGAGTCTCACTCTGTTGCCCCGGCTAGAGTGCTGTGGCATCAGCCTAGCTCACAGCAACCTCAAACTCCTGGGCTCAAGCGATCCTACTGCCTACTCAGCCTCCCGAGTAGTTGGGACTACAAGCATGCGCCACCATGCCCGGCTAATTTTTTTAGTTGTCCAGCTAATTTCTTTCTATTTTTTTTTTAGTAGCGATGGGGTCTCGCTCTTGCTCAGGCTGGTCTCTAACTCCTGAGCTCAAACGATTTGCCCGCCTTGGCCTCCCAGAGTGCTAGGATTACAGGCATGAGCCACCGCGCCTGGCCTTGAGATCCTTTTTTTTTAATGGAGGCATTTACAGCCATAAATTTCCCGCTGACCACTGCTTTTGTGGCATCTCATAAGCTTTGGTATGCTGTGTCTTCATTTTCATTCATCTTAAATTATGTTCTGATATCTTGTGTGATTTCTTCTTTGCCCCATATTTTTTTTTTTTTTTTGGAATATACACTCAATTTCCATGTATTTGTGAATTTCCGAAATTTCTTGTTATTAATTTCCAGGTTCATTTCATTGTGGTCAGAGAAAATACTTTGTATTATTTAAACTTTTCAAATTTATTTCATCTAACATATCACATATTTTGGAAAATGTTTTATATACATTTGAGAATAATGTATATTCTTTTATTGGGTTGAATGTTCTATAGCTGTATGGTAGGTCCCTCTTTTGTTGTGTTGGGCCATGCTATCAATGCTCAGCCAGGAAGTTTAAAACTTTGCCTTAGCATTTACTTCCTGCTGTCAAAGACCCTTAAGGTCAGTTAGAGGTGTGAGATCTTAGAGCCTTCTCAGATCTTTCATGAGCATGTGCACGATCCTATGCCTGTGCCTGATCTTCCAGATTTCCAGGAAAATATTGGTGCTTCAAATCACCTATGGACATCTCATCCCTCAGCTTTTCCTTTCAGCTCCCTAGCTCGTTCATTATTTGCCCCAGCTGCTACCCATCAGGCAGACATTATGTTAGAACATTGACTGACATCCCCAGGGAGAAGCCTTTAGCACGGGGGAGTCTCTGTGAGGTTGAATTAAGACAGGCTTTTGACTTGGTTCTTTTAGAGTACCACCAGTCAGGTCAGATAATGACTTTCCTTGGTAATAAATCTTTCAAAGGTTTTCAGCCCCATTCTGTTTCCCTAATACTCTGTTCCTCCTGCATGGTATTATGTTTCAAAGCTGCCACAGAGACTAAAGTAAGTCAAAATACTACAAAATTTGGCTATTTTTCTTGACTAAATGCTGCTTAAGTTGCTGCAACTCTTTGGTTGGTTTCCAGAGTACTAAAAAAGTTGATTCTGACAAATTTTATTGGGTTTTTTAATGTTGCTTTTATGGAAGGGTCAACTTTTGGTGGTCATTACTCTACCGTTTTCACTAGTGCCACCACCAATTTTCTTTTTTTCTTTTCTTTTTCTTTTTTTTTTTTGGAGACAGAGTCTCACTCTGTTGCCCTGGCTAGAGTGAGTGCCGTGGCATCAGCCTAGCTCACAGCAACCTCAAACTCCTGGGCTCAAGTGATCCTACTGCCTCAGCCTCCTGAGTAGCTGGGACTACAGGCATGTGCCACCATGCCTGGCTAATTTTTTCTATATATTTTTAGTTGTCCAGATAATTTATTTCTATTTTTTTTTAGTGGAGACGGGGTCTCGCTCTTGCTCAGGCTGGTCTCGAACTCCTGAGCTCAAACAATCCACCCGCCTCGGCCTCCCGGAGTACTAGGATTATAGGCGTGAGCCACCGTGCCCGGCCAACCATCAATTTTCTAATGGAGCATGAGGGAATGACATTCTGGGGTGCTCATGATGTGAGGGGGACATCATAAAAGATCTCTAATGATGATACTGGATCATTCTTCTTAGTTGGTCAAGAGCAAACATCTTTAGCTTTGCTGTTGTTTACTGAAGGAAAAAATCTAGTAATCCAGTGATTTTGCACCAATGAAATGTTCAGCTATGTCATTTTTCATTCTTTATTTCAGAAACTTAATATGAAATTGCCTTTGAATTTAAGTAAATTTTGTGGTTGAGAAGAAAGAATTGGGGGAAACTCTTTGAGGGCTTTTGAATAGTTAGAGGCCAATGCCTTAAATAATATTCTAAAAGGATATTCCTATCATATGATATTAAAACAGTGTATGCTTTCTTGTTGGTTATATTTTCAGGGTACCTTTGATGATTACTTGGAGTTATTCCTGCAGTTTGGTTATGTGAGCCTTTTCTCCTGTGTTTATCCATTAGCGGCTGCCTTTGCTGTGTTAAATAACTTCACTGAAGTCAATTCAGATGCCTTAAAAATGTGCAGGGTCTTCAAACGTCCGTTCTCAGAACCTTCAGCCAGTATTGGTGTGTGGCAGGTAAGTATTTGAGAAAAAATTATTCCTGTAAAAAATAAGGGAGGTGTTGTGACCAAAAAAAAAAAAAAAGCAAACTTGCAAACCTTAAAGAGAGATTTAGGAAACTGGATTTCAGTCCTTGCTTTGCTATCAGCTATGTGACCCTAAGCAATCATTAACTTTCTCTGGCCTCACCTTTCTTGGGGGTTGAAAGAGGTAAAATATAATCTCTAAGGACCCCTTTCAGATGTAAAAATTTGACAATTTTCTAGGAAAGTAGCCAGCTGAGACTTCATCTGAACAGGTAGTAACTAGTAACGAGATGCTCCTTGCTGCAGTGTCAGTGGAGGACACATAGGGAGCCTAGACTTCTGCTTATTTTCTGAAGTAATAGGCTTTCTTTCTAATTCCTGCTGGGGCAGTCTCAGAAGAACTCTAGTGGGATGTAAGAACTTTCACCAACACCTTGCACAGTGGAGGCCACATGGGAACACATATGAGGCACTTGTACCTCTCCCAGTAGAGGAAGTATCAGTGGAGGTCTAATGGGAAGACAGAATGCCAGGAGAAATGAAAGGATATTTCCATACAAAGCCTGCATAGGAGTGTTCATAGCAACTTTATTCACAATAGTCCAAAACTGGATCGACCCAATTTGGTGTCAATAGATAAATGGATAAGAAAAATTCTGGTATATTCATAAAATGGAACACTACTCAACAGTAAAAAAGGAATGAATACATACAACACAGATCAATCTCTAAATCATTATGCCAAGTGAAAAAAGCAGACACAAAAGAATGTATACTGTATGATTCCAGTTATATCAAATTCTGGAAAATGCAGACTAATCTATATTGACAAAAAGCAGATCAGTGTTTGCTTAAGGCCTGTTGTAAAGAGAGGGATGGATTGCAAAGGGGCCTGAGGAATCTTTTGGGGGAAATGGAAATGTTCTGCCTCTTATTTGTGGTGGTGGTTTTACAGGTGAATATACCTATCAAAACCTAATGAAGTGTGTACCTTAAATGAATTCAGTTTATTATATGTAAATTATAACTCAATATAGGTGATTAAAAAAAAAACAAACCAACCCTGAAAGTTTAGTTACAAACAAATTGCAAGATCAGGAAGCCAGGCACTCTAATATGTTGCTGGTGGAAGTGTGAACTGATCAACCCTGTGGAGTGCAGCTTGGTTATCTATCGGATTACAAATGCATGTCCCCCTTGATTTAGCCATTTCACTTTTAGGAATTTAGCCTACTTCCACTCTTGTTAAATGACGTACATATTAGGTTACTAATTGTAGCATTATTTGTCATAGCAACTAAATGCTCACGAATAAAGAAAATGGTTAAGTGAATTCTGGTACATCCATGCAATAAAATACTTAAGCAGTTGTGACAAAGAATGGGGAAACTGCTTTACTACTGACACAGAAAGTCCTTCAAGACACTTTAAATGACAAAAGCAAGGGGCCTGACAGTGTGTATTTTGCTGAAAAGGGAGTAAGAAAGAGTATACATTCATTTGCATACAAAGTGTCTGGAAAGGTACATAAGAAATTAGCAATAGTGGTTATTTTTTAGGAGCAGGAGCTGGGAAGTGGGAGAAAAGGGGACAAAGGAACAAAGAGATTCTTTATTATATACTCAGAACTTTCGATTTTTAAACTATATGAATGTATCAAAAGTAAGTAAATAGAAATTTTAAGCTATATATAGAGAAAGTAAAGAAAGTCTTGAGTAGGTTTTTTGTGAAAAAAACTGTGGGAAAATCATCAGATGACACAAAGGATTTCTAAATTATAAGATGGCAGAAATTTTCCATGGGAGGAGATACATGAATTAAGTTTGGATTCAATCATCTTTTGTTTCACTTCTCTTAAAATTCATGTTTCTAATAGTAATTGTGTTTCTTGGAATTAGTGGTTAAGATATCAAGTAGTGATCATCAAGTACTTTATATTTAAAAAAAAAAAAAGCAATGGTCACAACATTTCTACATCCATCCTTAGTAGTATGCACCAAAGTCTCCTTCACAGGATCCTGGATCAGAGTCTGTTTATTAGGTCTTAGTGGGGCCTAGCTTCTGTAGTTCTACAGGCGATTTGGTAAATGCTGCTAGGAAGGGATCGCTGTTTATAACCGGTGCCTTGGTTATAAAGCTAGTTTTAGCTGAACGAGATCTGGTGTGTGATCTGTCAAAGTAAAAGGACAGTTGCATGACATCAATTCTTTTTGAAACTTTACCTGTTTTTGAACATGAAACATTTTCTCTGGCAGCCCTACTTTAGCTTTCCGTTAGAATATGAGTAGAGTAACTTTAACAGTATTCCAAATTCAGTCCCTGGCTGCCTCCAATTAGGAAGGTGGAACATACTGCTTTGGGATATTCAAGCCAAAAGTATCTAAAATACTTTCTAACAGTATGGCTTTTTTCAGCTAAAGAAAATCATAGCATGACAGAGAAAAAAGTTTAAAATATACTTGGAATGTTTAGAACTAGGGTAAGACTTTTTCCTTGATTTTTAGATAATACAAAAAAGGGCGAGGAAATGTAGAAACATTCATTGCAGTTTTAAATTTCATATTCTTTTTTCTTTTAGTTGGCTTTTGAAACAATGAGTGTTATATCTGTGGTCACTAACTGTGCTCTGATTGGAATGTCACCTCAAGTGAATGCAGTCTTTCCAGAGTCAAAAACAGACCTCATTTTGATTGTAGTAGCAGTGGAGGTAAGTGAAAATTTAAACTATTTTAAGTAGCATCCACATCAGATGCCTCTGTTATTCTAAAGCAGTACTGTCCCCGGCTGTCCATGACTGACAGTTTAGCACCTTGCACTCGTAAGAAGTAAGTAATAGATGGTATGAGCATTTAGGCTGTGCTTTCTTGCCCAGGTATGAAAATCAGTCACCATGATGCAAACAAGAAGTGACTTTTCCAGCCTTTGTGCTGGCCTGTTCAGTGTTAAGTAGTTAAATCCTATTTGAAATAGAATTCTATAAATTTAATTTATACTTTTAGTTTATTCTAGGGAAATGACACTTCTACTTTCTTAAGCAAGTAAATCCTAAGAAATGCTTTTGATAATGATTTAAATTTCATTTGTTACAGATGTGGAATTCATTGTAGAACACTCTCAAACTCCAAAATGTAATTTGTAGGAAAACATATAATTTCACATACAAAGTACGAGTAAGCTAGCTGTCTGTGCACTTTTTAGGTTTTCCATTTATCATGTTTCAGAATATGGATTCATGTAACATCTTGAAAATTAAGCAGTAACCAAATGTAAATGGAAGAATTTGTAGGAATTTTTTTTTTGTTGCTTATGGTTATCGTTGTTAAGAATATTGTGACCACCTTTCATTTTTAGATATTTTCAAAATAGAACAGTTTTGGAACTTTATTAAAACAGAATTTAGTAGGATCATAGAGTGGTGTTTCATATACCTAAGGCCTTAGGACTCAGGGCTGACCAGAAGAAATGAAATCATGAACTTGCTCATTTCCAGTGTTGGATAAAGAAATATATTCTGCTTTGCTCGTTTTGCTCTTTCATCGTATTTGATAGGAATCTGTGTTCATGATAGATGCTATATGTAGAATATGCATTTTGGAGAATGATTTTAGATAGCAGTGAGTAGGAGGGGAAAGAGAATGGCCCTGGCAGATAAAAGTAGGTCTGTTTTGAATTCTGTGAGTTGAATAGGATTTTGGAGAGCTATTTGCAAGGCTCATTTATTACATGTGAAGTGAGAGAACAAGATAGAGGTACCTTAGAGAGAGGCCAACTGGCTAGGCTCAAAGTGTGCCTTCTTGATTTAGGATATGGTCCTTAACTGTACAAATCTATTATAGAAACTTGTCTTAGTACACCCAGAGTTAATTCGGCTTTAGGGACTGACTTAAATATAAAAACTGATATTCATGAGGGACTGACCAGAATGCCAGGTAGTTAATTTACACTAAGAAGATACTTTTCCAATACCATAACAGACAGTGTTAAAGTAAAGATGGAATTGGTTATTAGAAGATTTCTTGGTAAATGTACAACAAGAATAAGGGGAGTGTAATAGTTCTGAGAGAAACAGAAACCCTGTAAACCATCTGGACCCCCACAAAGAGCAGAGCTCTGACATGAGCCAGATCTTGGTGTCCGTTGCCAGCTTCTGAGCAATGCTGGATGAGTTCGGTACTGCCGGCTTCTTGATTTTTGCCTTCACTGTCTCTAGATTTCTGGCTTGTTCAGTTTTTCTTCCTGTATATTACCATTGTTAGCCTACTGCTTTCTTTTTTGTTTAGTGTTATCCTAATAAGATCCAGGGCCTGGTTCTTCTGACTTAATTTGGGAGATTTACTGGCCTACAGTGCTGTTGTGCAGACTCATGTGTCACAGGCTAATTTTGCTAGTCTAATCCTCATGGGTTCACTTACTGTGCAAGTTCTAGGGGCACTTGATTGTTGCCCTCTAGATTCTTACTTTTTTTTGTCTCTTCACATAGTATTAAAATAACTGTTTTACTGTCATCATGTAAACTAGTTCTTTAGAGTACAAAAATCTCTATTAAAAAATCTTTTTTTTTTTTTTTTTTTTTTGAGACAGAGTCTCACTCTCTTGCCTGGGGCGAGTGCCGTGG
>RJWJ010011132.1:0-45157 GCA_004363605.1 Indri indri
ATTTTAATGCTAAAATGCTATTATAAAAAATTAACATGTTTAGACACAAACATAATATGCATTTCTTTTAAATATCATTCCAATTTTTCTCCAGCATATTTCCATCATGTGCTTTCCTAATGAACTAAAAAAAAACCCTAGCCGTAATCATTTTCAAAGGCAAGCATGAGGATTCACCTTGACACTAACTCTTTATGAATGTAAGGTTGGCTTTGCCATGTTTACATTTACGTAATCATTAACATTGATTGTATGTCCCTTTGCTTTATAGGGTCTACAGAAGAACATCCTCCCTTCAAGGTAATAACATGTATATTTTTATCTCAAATTATTCACTACATAGCATGTGAAATATACATTATTTATGAAACACTTTGTTTCAAACTCCATTCAGACATCCATTGAAATGAAAGAATCTATTCCAGAGAAAGGAGTAGGAATGAGGAATATACAAACATCCAGATCAGGTAAATTTTTTTTTTTTTTAAGAGAGAGGACCTACTCTTTTATAGATGATGAAGTGCAGTTGTGCAATCATAGCTCACTGCAACTTCTAAGCCCTGTGCTTAAGTGATCCCCCTGCCTCAGCCAGCTGAGTAGCTCAGATACAGGCTCCTGCCACCAAAATGAGCTAATTTGTCATTTTTTTCTTTTTCTGCAGAAACCAGGTTTCACTATGTTGCACAGTGTGGTCACAAAGTCCCAGACTCAAGGGATCCTTCCCCGCCCGCCACCCTCCACAAGTGCTGGTATTGCAGGCATGATCCATGGTGCTGGGCCCAGATCAGGTAAATTTTGCAATACAAATTTCAGTCTGGAAAGAATTACATTAAAATTTGGAGGTGATTGCAGTCTTCTCATTCCTAATTCTTTTTTTTCCCAAATGTGATGGAAATAATTGACATAAATAATGCAAATGTAATTGTGGCTTTCCATATTTGAAAAAAAAGCTGTGTGTCTGTGTTTGCATGGGAGCAGGCATTGGGATTATTACAAATGAGGAAAGTAATTAATCATTTCTTAATGACAGTGTGGTAGACACAGTCTTTTAAAACATCAATTTTTAAATATTTTAGCCTTTGGGTCCTTTTATACTACTGAAACTTACTGCATAGAAGTGACCAGCATGCAGAATTAGGTATATATCATTCCTATGCACTTTCAAATGTTTGGACTACCTATGTGTATGGTCAGAAATATTATGTAGTTTTTGGTTTCATGACCTAAATGCTATATATATCTTAAAGCTCTATGTCATATTTGTGACTTTTCATTCATTCTAAAAATACCTGTGTGTATTTTTAGACAAAGGCAGTTTGTCTCTAGGTTATAAAAAAAAAATTACTGAATAAAAATAGAAATGTAAATAATCAAATACTATGAATGTTTAAAAAAAACCTTTCCCTTGGAAATCTCAGATTATAACAGTATAACACATTCAAAACCCTAAAGATTGTTGATTCCATATATTTTACATGTCATGATCTTTTTAGGTAAGTTTTTTTTAAATGGTTATATCCTTTCCTAAAATAAAATAAATAATGTCCTGTATTCTTAGACATTGTATTTTCTGAGGATAAAAAAAAAAATCAATGAATAAGTAAATGAATTCTACAATATCTATAAATATCAGGGCCTTGAAACCAGAAATGAAGAAAAAGAAAAACAGCCTGTCTCTCCAAGTAAGTAACCTAAAAATCAATCTTTGCTCATAAAACAGTGATATATCGAAATCATTATTTTTTCTTGTGAGTAGTGTCCTGCTTGTGCCTTCTATCATTATATAAATCGCCAACCAATCGACCTTCTTAATCTTACTCAAGACGCTTGTATGAGTAGATGGGCCCTCCTTTTTTTTTCTTTGAAAATTTTTTTATTGCTGTAAAATATACATAAGATAAAGTTAGCCATTTTAACCATTAAGTATACAAATCAGTACATTAATTGCATATACAATACTGTGCAACCATAACCACTATTTGGTGGGCCCCCTTTGCACAGAGAAATACAAGAAGAGGCAAGATTTTTCTCAGAAAGCAGTTCTACAAAAGTCAGCACTGAATTTTAATGTTTTTCCTTTATTTTTAAGGCTCTCAAAGCTCTGTTGTTCTCTGTGTTAATGGCTTACCTAACTACATGTTCGTAGAGTGTGAAACATCATGTTTTCCCAACATACAAGGTGTGACTTCCAGTTTTAATTAAAATGCAATTTCAAGAGTCTGAGGTATTGGGAGATCTAAAGCCTCTATGAGTCAGAGGGTTAGAACAATTATCTCTAGCAATTCTTCTTTCTCCATATAAAGAAAATGGTGGAAAAAAAGTATAGGAAGTAGAATATTCTTTTTTCTCCAAAAGAAAAAAAATGCTTTTTTGTTAGAAGATGAAGATTTGGTGATCATCTATCTGGACAAGAAAGCTAATTTTCTAATAGTTACGAGAGAATGTCAAAACTATCTTCTGCTTATTTGTTCTTTTTCAGTTGATTTCTAAGTGTGTAGATCTGCTCTTAATCAAAAACACAGAACACATGAACTTAGGTTTCTTGCCAGAAAATGCAGCCTCAAATTGGCTACTGACCAATTTTTATCAAAGGCCTAGTTGCAAAAATATAGCATTACTGAAAGGACATACAATCCACTCATTCCTTGAGAAGTTTTAAATTTTATTCCTATGTATCAAGATAATATTTGGAGATGTTAAGCCAAGGTTTCCATTGTTTTCCAGTATTCTGCCTTCAATATTGAAGCGGCAGTAATAGCTTTCTATATAAACTGCCCTTGGGCTACAGTAGACACAGAAAGAAAATAGAGTCAACTGCTAGACTTTTGAATTCACAAGTGAACTTCTGTAAATCTGTATAGCATAGTCCTGGCTCTCAATTGCACTAGTAAGGTATGTGAAATGAAAGGGTGTTTTGAATTTTTAATAAAATGGCTTCTCTTAAAATATCAAAATCCAGAGCCTGGTATACATACCATGAATACAGAATAAAGGAGCATGTTTGATAACATGAAATCATATTTTTGGCCCCCAAATGATAAGAATTCAGTGAAAGTGAGGAAGAAAAAGATCAGAGAGTGTGTGACCAGGTGTTAAATGTTAGTCAGTACATGAAATAAGACCAATAATTCTACTTCTCAATCACAGTTGACTCTATAAGCTAGGTGTATCCCACTTGCTGGGGTGGTACTGTGAAGGGGGCTGCTGTAGAATTCTACAGAAAGTTGTTAACCTTGCACCTTCCACCTCTGTGAGTTTACAGAAACTCACAGAGTTGGTGGTGGGCCTGGGGCTGCTGTTGGTTAGTGGGGCCAACAGTTGGGAAAGAAAGCTGGATGAGAAATGGGGAAACATGAGGATAAACTGGAGTCTAATGCCACCAAACAAGAACCCAAATGGAGCAGGAAGAACAAAATAAAACAAAATAGCATTGAAAGTGCTTTGAAAACTAATTGTCATCAGAACAGCAATCCACAAAAGCAAACCAGAAGCTACATGCTAAACCTAAACAGGGTGACTGCCTACTAAAAAAGAAGATGTAAATAGCATCAAGAGTCTCCTAACATAATATCCAAAATGTCTAGGATACAGTTAAAAATCATTTATCATTGCCAAAACCAGGAAAATCACAATGTGAAAAGACAGTCAACTGACACCAAACTGAGATAAATCAGAAATTGGAATTATCTGAAAAGGCTTTTAAAGCAGCCATCAGAAAAAATGCCTCAACAAGCAATTATGAAAGCCCTCAAAACAAATGAAACATAGAATCTGAGCAAAAAGAGAGAAGTTATTTTTTTAAAAAAGAACCAAATGGGAATTCTAGAAGAAAAAAACAAAGCAGTAACCAAAAATCCCTCACTGGGTAGGCTCAATAGTAGAGTAGAGATGACAGAGGATAGAATCCATGATCTTGAGGACAGATCGATAGAATTTACTCAATCCGAACAACAGAAAAATAAAAGACTAGAAAATACGAACCTCAGGGACAAAAGATCAAACATTCGTATTATTGAAGTTTTAGAAGGAGAGGAGAAAAAAATGTGAGGCTAAAAAAAATTATTCAAAGGAAAATATCGCTGAAAACTTTCCGTATTTGACAGAAGATATAAACATACAGATTCAAGAAGCTGAGAAAGCCCCAAATAGGGTAAGCTCAAATAAATCCATGCCAAGACACATCATAAACCTCATAAACCTCTGAAAACACAAAGGAAAAAACAAACACAAAGAAAAGACGATGAAGAAGTTCTTA
Source organism: Indri indri (assembly GCA_004363605.1). Classification (NCBI taxonomy): domain Eukaryota; kingdom Metazoa; phylum Chordata; class Mammalia; order Primates; family Indriidae; genus Indri; species Indri indri. Next base: position 4,256 of record RJWJ010011132.1, read on the forward strand.
AAAATCAACCAGAAAGAAACAACATGTTACCACATACCTGTAGGGGAACACCAATTCTAATGGCAGAAGATTTCTCATCTGAAACCATGGAGGTCAGGAGGAGGTGGCATGACATTTTTTAAGTGCTGAAATAAAAGAACTGTCAACCTCAAATTCTATCCTTCAGGAATTAAGAGAAAATAAAAACATCCTTAGGAGAGAGAAAACTGAAAGAATTAGTTATAAGCAGACCAACCATTAAAAAATAGCTCAAAAAACCCTCTGAACAGATAGGATATGATAACAGAAGAAGACCTGGAACTTCAGAAAGGAAAGTGTAACAGAAAAACAAAAATTAAGTATAATAGACTATTCATGAATTTTTAAAATCATATTTAAGGGTTAAAGGAAAAATTAATGACACCATCTGATGTGATGCTCAATGTATGTACAGGGAATACTTGACAAGTGTATTTTAAAAGTAAGGAGGGTAAAGAGACCTAAATAGAAGTAAGGTGTCAGTACTTCTCATGAAGTGGTAACACGATGACACTAGTAGACTGTGGTTCCTTATATGTGTGTGTGTGTGTGTGTGTGTGTGTGTCACACACACTTACATATATGTAGTAATACCTAGAGCAACTACTACAAAAACTATACAAAGTAAAATTCTTAAAAATACACTTAAAAATTAAAAATAGAATTCTAAAAAGTGTTCAAGTAAAATAAATCATAGGAAGACATACTAATCAGGCTCCAGCCAGGCCCTAGCCAATCCTCCAACTGACAGCAAAAACATGAGCAAGCCAGTCAGGATCAGCCTACCTTAGTAGTCTTATGAGAAATAATAAACAAATGCTGTATTAAGCCACTATGCTTTTTGAATGGTTTGTTGTGTACCATATTCACCTCAAAAACCATGGCTAAAAAACCTGAATTTATTAACTTAATCACTATAAAAAACATGCTTTTCTGTTCCTATTTTCTATTTCGATTATCCAGTTAACTAAGCCACAAACCTAGGAATCATCTCAGAATCTTTCCACTCCTTCATTTGCTTTATTTTTTAGGAAAAAGAGAGTTTCTGAAAGTTGTTAAGAAGAGAGGAAACATAATCAGATTTGTGCTTTAGAAAGATCTATACCAGCGGTTCTCAAAGTGTGGTCCAAGAAGCCTGTGGGGTTTCCAAAAATATTCTAGAATGTTTGCAAGGTCAAAACTATTTTCATAGTAACACTATTCACTCTCATTCTCTTATTAGTGTACAACGGTGGCTTAGTGAGGGTACATGACATATGATATAACATATTAAATATAAAAATAATCCATCTGTCTTCTATTAAACCAAGTGTTACAGAGATTTGAAAAAAAAGCAATGCCACACTTCTCACTAAATAAATAAATTTTACTTTATTTTGTAAAATATATATTTTTTATAAATATGTTATTTCAGCTAATGTAGAATGAGATTTTATTTTTAAATTTTGAATTTAATTTTTAAATTTCTCAGTTTTAATTTCTAATATGGTAAATATTTCTATCACCATGCAAACAAAAGTTCTTGTGAGGTCCTCAATAATTTTTAAGAGTATAAAGGAGTCCTGAGACCAAAAAATTTGAAAACCACTGATTTAGACTAAAGGTAATATGGGAGACTTTTTCAAATAGTACCAATGATGACAAGAAAATAAACAAGGAAGCAGTTGTAGACTTTCAAAGTGATAGATATACTAACATAAACAATAGCAAAGTGGATGGGCATGAAGAGATGGATAAAAGATGTTAAAGCTGTAGGCTCAATAGGACTTAAGTACTAGACGCATTTGTAGAAGATAAAGGAGGGAAAAGACTCTAGAATGATTCTTGGTTACCTTGCTTGGTAAACTTTCCCCACCCACTTGAAAAACTATATATATTCCTTAATGGCCAAGGTCTCCTCTGTGAAACCTTTGAAGTCATCAGGATATATCATCCCAAATATGCCACTTTAGCGTAAGGATTATTTTGAGCTGAAAGCACTTTAGAATATACAGATAAGGGGAGGGCAGATATACTTCCTAGTCACTTCCCCACAATTTATTGTCCTTTGAAGCCCAAACTCTCTTTCCTTGTGAAGAAGGGTATATAAGCTCCCAAGTGTAACCACTTCTTGAGTTTTACTTCTTTTTTGTGAACTCCTGTACACATTAAAAATATTAATCTGTCTTTTGTCAGTTAAATTCACAGGCCCCCAGTCACTGAACTTAAGAGAGTAGAAGAAAAATTTTTCCTTCCCAAGCTTAATGTCACCTGTAGGAGAGGAATAATATCTTCTTTTTTTCTACTCCCATCCTAGTTAGGTTTATGGCTGAGGCCCCTATAACAAAAGACAGATTAACAAAAGAAAAGCATTCAAACATATTTAATGTAAGTTTTACATGACACGGGAGCCATCATAAAGAAATGAAGACCTGAAGAAACCTGAGTATTTTTTTTTTTTTGCTAATGTGTGCACTAATGAAAGAGCAAAAGATAACAAATTTTAGTGTGCTTCATGTTTCCACAAGGTTTGATGAAGAATGGAAAGTTGTAGAGAAATATGATAGGCCAAAAAGGGTATGATCTAATGGCAGTAAACTGATGGAAACTTAGCAAGGCCTGTGTGTTCAGATAAGGATGTTCCTTTCCTCCTGGTATGGGGAGGCATCTCTCACATGAGGGTTTTATGACCTGCTTCAGAGAGGGATTGGGGAAGGTCAGAGAGACATTCTTGCACATGCTGTTTCTCACATTTCTTCAACTTAAAGTATTGAATACGCCAAGGTGCCTGGGGTAGTGTGTCCTGAGCCCCATCACATTCATGGTCTAATATCTAATTCTGTTCTTATACTTGCCCCACTGATTATAATCATTTGTCTATACACCTGTATCCTCTACTAGACTCGAGTATCCTGAATTTAGAGACAATGCCTTATTTATTTCTGTCCTACATAGGGCTGAGGAACCTGTAGCCTTGGAGCCACATGTGACCTTCTGGATCCTTGAATGCAGCCTTTTGACTGAATCCAAATTTTACAGAACAAATCATTTTAATAAAGGGATTTGTTCTATAAAGTTTGGATTCGGTCAAGAGGCCACACTTGGGGGATCTGGAGGGCCACTTGTGGCCTTGAGGCCACAGGTTCCCCACTCCCTGGGCTCAAGCGATCCTCCTGCCTCAGCCTCCTGAGTAGCTGGGACTATAGTTGTGAGACACCACGCTCAGCACCCCACACTTTCTGCTCACTGCAAAGGATCCTGTCTTGGTCTGCCTAGCTTCCGTGCCATTTTGGCCCGTTAAGATGAGTTCAGTTTTGCCAGAAATTGACAGGTTTTAAGATAGAGAATGACAAATCACAAAAGCAAAAAGTGAAGATAAGAGGAACAAAAAGTAGAAGACATAGAGGCAGGTTTGAGAGAGATTTTATCAGGGGCTTAGCATAAACAGAGGCACCAGAAGTGCTAAGGGATATTTGAGAACAGGGGGAAGAAGAAAGGGAGCTTCTAGAAGTGTTACTAAGAGTTACAAATTTGTGGCTCCTTTATTATACTTAGGGATGCCCAAATAAATATGAGAATTACTTTTTAATTACTTTCGGTTGCTAGACTGTGTTTCTTTAATGTGATGTTGTTCCAAGACTGGGCCACATGGGGCCTGGGAATTTATTTGGATTATAAATGAAGCATACGTGTACAAACCAAGTTAATATGAGGCATTTTCCACTGCAAGACCTTGTATTTCATAGTATTTTGTGTGCATTTTTGTTAAACATGTACAGGGGCTTTGGTTTCAGCCTAAGTTGTTGCTTCTGCTGGGGTGCAGACATGTTTGGGTATGTCTGATGAGGTAGTGACAGTCTGCAAATTGATTTGCCTGGGGGGAAAGTAGCTGTGGGGAGTAGGGCTTTTCAAAGCACACCATTGGAAATATCTGAGATTTGAAGGGAATAGCATGGTGGCTGTCCTGCTCAGGCCTCACAGACTCATGATTGAGCTCTAAGGAGGTGCTATAGACAAAAATAGAAAAAAACTATTTTCCCAAAGGAACTTAGGAGACACAGTCTAAGCAGATCTCTTTGGGTGCCCAGCTGACAAAATATACACAGCTTGTTTATGGGCCAGTGTCGATTGTAGAACATGCAACTCTCCTTAGTCCCTCAAGTTTGCAGTTTTGGGAGCTCCAGGAATAAAGTGACAGCAGGCAGCAACCACTCTCAGATATTTTCTCAGACTGGGGACATCATTGAACAGAAATGCTATGAGATATCCCCTAAACATATCCTAAAAATATACTTGGCAGGGAGTTCTCAGGAGGCTAAGGCTCTGATAAGTGAGTAAAATTTGAGTTGTTACTGTTAATGTGATCTCATTTGTACCCACTGATTTCTAACACAAATGATGACACAAGCCTAACATGGTGTTCTGCTGAAGCCATGTTAAAAAATGCAAACTTGTGTGTTGATGAGTGGATCTCTTATTTTATTTAGTGAATAAATTCTACTTTATTTCAGAAAGGATTCGAGGTAGGTGGCTCGTTTATTTAATGAGTTGCAACCTGAAGCTGTTCTGTTGAAAGGAACAGTTTTTTTTCTAAAATCTAAAAAAATCACAGTCAAAAGCCTATTTATTAAGCATTTACTCACAGGTGAGGCTGCACGAAGACCCTTGACCAAGAAAGCTGCACAAACATGACCCATGTGCTTTGGAATTCTACAGTCTGAATTGGGTTGAGAACTCATTTCAGGAATGAAATGGTGGGGTTGGAATTTTCTGAGAAAAGAGAAAAAGAAAAATTAGCAGTCTGGGACAGAAGCAGGTGTGTCCTGTCATGTTGTGTGGAACCCACACTGTTGTTTTCTTTTACAAAGGGACCCCATAGAAACCTATTTTTCCCTTTACATAGTCTGCTACCACCATTTTTCATTTTTATAACACATACACCCAAAAGACTCACAAATCTCTTCTCTAAAGATGTTATAAGGTAGAGGACAAGTGCTACTTTGTTTTCTAAATAGTGAATATGTACTTCAAAGAATAGTTTACTCTCACAGATGCCTTTGGATTTCATTGATAAGGGGAGCGAGAACATTCCAGAGATGAGATGATCTGCAAAGATCTGTGTTATAATCTTTAAATAAAGAACAGAAAAAGAATCAAAATTAGCCTTCAGGAGTCTAGAAATATGAAATATCATGGCTCCTCTTCTCTTTTTCATTCTGCGCAGTTTTTAACTTTCTCCTAAGAAACAATTCTTTTTCATTTCTAGGAAACTCAACATAAAACAATGAAAATCTAAAAAAACAGTGGTTTTACTTTTTCTTTAGAATTCTTGTACACTCTTATAAAAGATGTATCTTGACTCTAACACCAGCAAAAGGGAATTTGAAATTCGATCTGCTTCTGGTAGGAAATGAAATAAAGATTTTTAGGCACTGATCAAATCTCCCACTGCTTCACAGATGTTACAATGAAAAAGTCAAAGCCTGTTACAATTTCCAATTAGCAAACTGCTTCTTTCCATTGCTGGGCTTGCAACTAAACACATTTATCAATAAATGTGGAGATACAGAGATGCAGTCCATGGTCAGACATTACACAGGTGTCCTTCATAAATGTCAGAGACAAAATTGACTATTCCTTGGAGATTAGAGTTTTCAGGGCTAAAGCTCTAGACACATTCATCACAGAAGCAGGCAAGATGCCATTGCCCCAAAGCAGAGCCAAGCCAAGCGTGCTTAGTTACATTAAGATCTTGCAGCACATTTAGTAATCAGGGGCTCTAAAGTGGAAAGCCGAGCATTAGTGTAGAAAAGTCATCATTGGAAGTAAAAGCACACACGTTCAATTTCAACTTGTAGAAGCTTATGGTAGAATTGCTGCAGCCCCTTTCTCTGGACTTTCTACAGCAAAAGGAAATCAAATTATTCCAGGAGGAAAATATGCTGTGGTTTTCTTTTCCGAGGAAAAAACAATTTGCTCTCTCCTGTTATGTTTGACTGAGGTCAGAATTGACATTGTTGCCAGTGTGTCTGCTATTAGAAGTCTTGGATAAGCCTTTAAATAAAATACTAAGCAGACGCAGAAAACCCCATAGGTTTTCTTTTTGAAGCTAATATGAATCATTCATTTATTTCAGTAGCTTGAGACATTTATGTATAAACACACTTAGAAGAATTAATAATACTATACGTAACATGAGTCATTTAAAACTTCATCTTCTTTCATTAGAAAGTCTAGTCTTTAACCTGGCTGAGCAAATGTTTCATGATTTAAGTGTTCTTTATATTTTAATACTAAGTCTACAACTTTGCTTCATTCTAAATGTTTTTTGATCTAAATTTTCAGCTTCCTCTAAAGCCTTTAGAATTTCTCCGTCACCGATTAAAACATTTATTAAGAAAAACCAATAGAATTCAAGAAGTTTATGCTAACCCAAGCATAAAATTCCTGAGATCTAGAACAGGGATTAGTGACAGTTTAGTTAAGCTGCTATAACAAAGACATCCAAACTACAGTGGTTCACAGTAGAATTTTATATCTCCTCTATGAAACGATTCAGAGATACATGGCTAGTCCACAACACCATCGGAGACTCAGATTCCTTCTAACTTTTTACTCTACATCCCCTAAAGTGCTGTCCTGGCCATATGGTCAAAGTTGTGTCACCAGCATATGTCTCTGCCCTGGCCAGCAAGAAGGGGGAAAGACAGAAAGTATAGAGCAAGCAGCTTCCTTTTAAACAAGTGATACAGAAGTTGCCCACATCATTTTTGCTCACATTCTATTGGCAAATATTGGCAAAAATTTATTCACACAGCCACAGAGAAGGTGGAAAATATAGTATCTAGCTGGAAAGTTAAGTGCCAGCAAAAATTCAGAAGTGCTCTTACTAAAAGGAAAGAATAATGAATACTGGGGGACGATTGCAGTGTCTGCCACAGACAGTGTGCCCTGCAGTGCATTATGGGAACACTAGCTCCATGAGATGTCAACAGGTTTAGCAAAAAACAAGTTCCATGCTCAAGTAAGTTTGGGGATCACTAGGTTAAATAAAATTTAACAGAATTCTTTATAACTGGACTTATCAGAGGTTTAATACACTAATGTTTAAACTCTATGAGGGAAGAATAACTTTGTTGCATTTCCTTCATTTGTTAGACCAAGGAACCCATTTTTGAAAGGTCAACTCTGAGGGCCAATACTTTGTGGAACACATTTTGGGAGCCACTACTCTAGAATGCTATACTTAAATTTATTAATTCTGGTTACATATCAAAATTCACCAAGGTGAAAAATTAAAACATTGTCGTATTCATATGCTATACTCTTTGAAAGGGCTGAATATACCTGAAGACTGCATATTGCAATTCTTCCAGTGAACTCAACTCATTAGTTCATGAAACCATTTTGCTTTTTCCTCCAAAAGGGGGAAAGGGTATGCTATGGTTTGGATGTTTATCGCTCCAAACTTCATGTTGAAATTTGATCCCCAGCGTTGGAGATGGGGCCTAATGGGAGATGTTTGGGTCATGGAGGTGGATTCCTTATGAATAGGTTAATGCCTTCTGGGATGAGTGAGTTCTCACTCTATTAGTTCCCATGACAGCTGGTTGATAAAAAGGGCCTGGCACCTCCCCTACTTCTTGCTTCCTCTCTTGCCTCTCTTGCTTCCTCTCTGCACATACCAGCTGCCCTTCACCTTCTGCCATGAGTGGAAGCAGCCTAAGGCCCTCACCAGTTGCCCAGTCTTGAACTTCCAGCCACCAGAATCATGAGCCAAATAAACTTTTTTCTTTATAAATCACGCAATCTCAAGTGTTCACAAAACAGATTAAAACAAGATATTTCTTCATGAAAGACAAAATAAATGCAAATAAGCATCATACATAGTGGAATGTCCAATGAGTTAATGGTGTATTCCCTGCTAAATTGGTACATCTATAAGACCAAGTCCAAAGGGCCATAAGTCAAACAGTTTAATAAATGAAGTATCAATTAAACATTGTTCATGAGGCCAGATCAATGTACTTTAATAGATAAAGCTACAGAGCAGGGTCCAGCTAATTGGAGCCCTATTTTATCACCTTGTTTACAAATTGCTGGAATATGGGGTGAGGCAGTGAAAGATAAAGAGCATTGTTTTTTGCTCCACAAGCCAAGAAAACACCACTGAGACTAGTTCACAGAACAGATTATCAGCAGAGTGATCACTAGCGCTTAATTTTTTATCTTTAAGGAAAGCCTAGAGTCTAGGAAACTCTAGGATCATCACAGAAGAAATTAATGCCTAATTTTTCCATCTAGGGAATGAATTTTTATATTATTAATATTTGTCCAGTTCAGAGTGCCTATATCAATGAGTAGTTTCCTTTAGACTGAAAAGCCATCGTTTGCTAAAATAGTGGTGAAAGGGACTTTGGAACCCACCAGATCTGAGTTCAAATTCTGACTTCAGTGTTTCCCAGCTATGTGACTTTAAACCAGCTATCTAACATGATTCTCAGTTTCTTTGTCTATAATATGGAAATTATAATATTTACCTCACAATGTTTTTGTGAGAATAAAATGGAAAGTAGTAGATAAAGTACCTAGCACAGTGGCTGGCACATAACAGAGGTCCTAAAAATGGTAATTTCTTCCATTCTTACCACTCTTCCCAAGCACAATGATTAAGAACACGGATGATGGAGCCATGCATAGCTAAGTTTCAGTCCTTTCTCTGCCTCTTGTTAGTTGTGTGACCTTGAGCCAGTTATTTATTCCCTCTAAGCCTCTGTTTCCTCACCTATGAACTAGAATATTAGTAGTGCTTACCTTATCGGATTATTAAGGATGAAATGTAATATTAAGAAATTTTTACAGTCGATAGCATATATTGTATTTCAACAACACCAGGACTTCATCGATGTTAAGATGCATCCTAATTTTAGAGATATTTAAATATGGGGGCCATATGTGCATCCTAAAATTAATAAAATATGGTAGTAAGCACCTAAAAAATACTAGTTGCTGTTACCCCATATAACTTATTATTAAGGAGACTTGTGTGAGACCTAAGAGTATAGCTTACAGAAATTGGAAATATCAACAACCTTAGTCCCAGAAAGCTAAATGAAATCAGGAGTGTTAACATTATGGCCACAGTATAATATGATTAATGTAATAATAGAGCTGTGTCCATGGTGTGGAGATACTAGATAAAAAGCTGTGATAAACTCTGGCCTAGGATTTTGGGACAGGGGACGAGAGAGGTGAAGATGGAAAGGAAAATCTTCACAAAGCATCAATTCATAAATAGGGTTTTGAAGGATGAACAAAGAGTTTAACAGCTAGGAAAGGATATCCCAGACAGAGGAAAAATCCATTGCAAAATCACCAGTGTTGGAAAATGCAAGATAGCTCAGCATTACTGAAATGTAAATTGCTTTCATACTGTATGAGAGAGTTCACAGGAACCCACATGGCCAGCAAAGATAAGCTGTCTTCATTCCCTGAAGGGATAGCTTCTAAGTAAAGGAATTTAAATCCATTCAGAGAAGAATCATAAAATAAATGTACCTAATCTCCTAACCTTGTAGGATAATACAAAAAAGATGAATGAAATCTCTAGGGCAAAAAGAAAAATAGACTTGGAGAGCCTATTTTCTAAAAAAAAATGTGTGCACTAATCAGAGAACAAAAGATGACAAATTTGAGTGTCCTTTGTGTTTCCATGAGGATAACCCAAACAAATCTATTAGAAAACGGATCAATCTTTTTAAAAAATCAATTTAAGATATTTTATTTCTATTGTAAATTTTAAAATTTACTTTGCCGTCAGTACAATGACTCCCTATTTTTTATCTTAAAGCACACTTAGTTTTTCTCCAGTTCTTGTGCTAACATCAGTTTCTAAATAACATCAATTGAATTTTGTGCATATTCTGAGATGTTACATCTTTTACAAATATGAAGAAGATACATTCTGAATACCAAATTATTTGGAATCAGTAGATAGCTGATCTTTGATTCAAAAATTCCCATCAGAAAGGTCAAGATCAAAAGAACGTATTATTCTTATATTAAAGAAGACTAATAAAACTTATTCAGCTGTTTAACATATAAGATATAGGACCAACCTCCCAGTTTCTATTATGCTCTTGAAAAAGTAAACCTTCAGTCTTTCATATATCTATTTCTGACCTCTTTGGTATATAATGAAACTTCTGAAGGACCAACCAGAAAATGGAAATTACTAATCTTACGCATATTGACAACTGCTCTTGGCTCTTGAATATCTTGTTTGTCACCATATAATAAAGGATATACTGAGCCTCTCACTGAGATATTACCAAGAGTCACACCTAGGTATATGTAGCATGTGCTCCACAGTAGGACTCCAGCAATGAGCACAGCAGACATAAAACTCTGTTGTTAGGAAGCATATGTGATGTCAAAATGTAAACTTTGACACATTAAAATTTTAACAAGTTTATTTGAGCAGACAATGATTCATGAACTGGGCAGCTCCAAACCAAAAGTGTTTAAGGGCTCCACCAAAGGACTGGATGGGGAAGGCTTTTTATAAGGTGAAATCAGAAGCAAGTCAAAGAAAATATTTGATTGATTGGGGAGCAGTAGTCTTATTTGGATCATTGCGGTGGAAAGTCCTAGGTAGATGTTAGTTGAAGGTTTCTGATTGGCTAAGCTTAAACTTTGTTTTCCTAGAATATGACCATTTACACTGAGTTGGGTTTTGCTTCGCTTGCATAGGAATCCAGGGCTCTGGAGCCATCTCAGTCTAATGGCCTCTATAGGGGAGGAAAAATATTTTTTCCTCAGCCCTCATAAATTCTTACTTGGAATGGACCCCTCTAACAAAAGACAGATTAATAAAAGAAAAAGAAACAGTTAGTAACATGTGCAGCACACATCATGCAAGAAAAATGTCAATGAAAAGTAACTCAAAGCTATGGCTTAGAACTCTGGCTTATATGGCATCTTCAACAAAGAATAATAAATTTGTGGGAAAAGGACAGGAAAAGGAAGGGGGTCTTAGACTTTCAAGGGTGGCAAACTGTGAGAAGAGAAATATATGGGAGGAAACTAATGGAGTAAGGTTTGTTTGCAGATTCTTCTGATGCCCTCTCTGGGCTGATAAGAGTCTAGAGTTGTCTCCAGTAAAGAAGAATTTATATGCTGCCTTTTGGCAGAGAAAAAGGAAAGATAGAGTTTTTTTTCTATTTGCTACTTCTTCATTGACTTCAACTCAAAAATAATTTTTATGTAAAAGAGGCATATATTTTGGGTGACATATTCTGGTTTCCTTCTCCTCTCAATTAATTATTTTAACAGGGGACTAGGTCAAACAATAAAAAGTAAAAGAAGCAAAACACGACCTAAAGGTAGGTCCTTTCTTTAGAGACAGTATTTTAGAGGCTACCAATGGAATTCCCTGAGCCCAAGACACTGACAACAACTTCACACAACCACAGTGTCAACCCTTTGAGTCTACCAGTCTCTTCCTCCCATCCTCTTTTCCCAACTTGGAAATATAAATGCCCAAAGGGACCAGCCCTATTTTAAACTGCTCTTGACTGTCAAAATCTTAATGGGAATTATTTGACCAGTCACCATGAAAAAGAGTGAGAGAAAGAAAGAAAGAAAGAAAGAAAGAAAGAAAGAAAGAAAGAAAAGAAAAGAAAAGAAAAGGATATTTATAATAGAGAAGATAATTTTGCCCAAGGCCCTGCTAATTGCTCAGGCACTTTCCACTCTAGACTTCTTTTGGTAATATCATGACTCATTTGAAGGCTTTCTCAAAATAGTCTTTCTCCATTTAAAAAGCAATGTCTCCCTCTTAATTCCCTAATCCCCAATCACCAGTTGAAGTTTTTCTGCTTTGGTTCTCTTTTTTTTTTTTTTCCTTCTCTGCAAGAATTTCCTCAAATTCCCAGTACCCTTCTCTGTTAAGTTTAGGTTCCTTAGCAATCAGTTGGGGGCAACATTTAATGATTTACAGCTTTGTGGCTTTCTTTACAGACTATTTTAAGATAGAGAGGGAGATTTTCATGTCACAGAATTGAGCTGTTACAGAAATAGAACAAGAGAAAGAATTTAACACCTTTCATTACACTCTTGCAGCATTGGCTCCCTGTGCTTGGTGCAGTTGGTCTGCTTGGGCCCCCCTCTCCTCAGAGTAATGACAGCTCTGAATCTAAGGCCCTGGCAGGCTGGAGAGGCAGGATTGTAAGGATACAACTGGGCACAAGGAATTAGGAGAGAATCAGTAATAACTAACATTTCCCCTTCCTCCAGCCAGTCTTTGTCTTCTACAAGGACATACTTGGCTTAAAAAAAAATGTTTTTTAGAAACAATGATTGCTCTTTTAAAGCAGAAAAACAAAACAAAGGAAAAGAAAGAAAGAAAAAAAATATCCTTTTAGATTTTATTTTCAAAAAGGGTAGGGGCAGTCAGTGGGAGTAGGATAAGTGTGCAAAAAGGAAGTACAGAATTAATAAGCATAGAAGGAGGAGCAGAATAGGGTGGGTGAAATGCAGTGGAGAGAACTACTAGATTATATCTGCGTAAATTGTAATCAGGAAGCTGTAGATCTCTCCAAAGGCCTGCTGCTTGAAAAAAAAAGAAAATCAATCCTGAGTTGGGGGGAAAATACCTTCTTTATTATACAATGTCCTTTTCTTCCTTTCTGATGCTCTTCAAATGAAATTACTCTCTCGTAATCTGAGCCTGCATCTCAATCTTGCTCTCAGTGGCTGGTAAAGTAATTCCTGCTCAGATTTAATTTGATGGTCAAGAGCAGTTTAACTTGGGGAAATGCTGAATTAAAAGCAAAGTCTAACTATATTTGTATTCCCAGAATTTCCCAGCTACTTAATATATAGTTGAAGGGGTAGAGTAGAGGTAAATACATTGTGGAATTTCCTAAATTCATCTTCCATAGAACTTTTTTCCTAAGGACCTTTTATCTCCTCATAGAAGATGAGCTGGGGGTAGATCTACCCCCTTAACAAATTTCGAAGTGTACAATATCATATTGTTAACCGTAGGCACTACATTGTACAACAGACCTCTAGCATTTATTCATTTAGCATAACCGAAACTTCATACCCATTGAACAATAAGTCACCTAACCCAATCCCTGGCATCCACTACTGTATTCTCTGCTTTTACGAGTTTGACTGTTATAGATACCTCATATAAGTGGAATCATGCAATATCTGTCTTTCTGTGTCTGGCTTATTCTACTTAACATAATGTCCTCCAGGTTCATTTACGTTGCAAATGGCAGGATTTTTGCTTGTTTTAAGGTTGAATTACCTCCCGTTGTAGGTCTGTATCACAGTTTCTTTCTCCATTCAGCTACTATAACACTTGAATTGTTTCCATATCTTAACTATTGTGAATAATGCTACAGTGAATATGGGAGTACAAATATCTCTTCAGGATCCTCATTTTAATTCCTTTGGGTATATATCCAGAAGTACAATTGTTCAACCATATAGTAGTCTTAGTTTAATTTTGTGAGAAACCTTAATACTATTTTCCATAGCTGCTACGTGATTTTACATTCCCATAAACAGTATAGAAGGGTTCTAATTTCTCCACATCCTCACCAACACTTGTTATTTTTTGTTTTGTTTTATTTTTGTGTGTGATTTTTTTTTTATAATAGCCATCCTAACATATATAAGGTGGTATCTTTAATATTGTTAAAATGTCCACACTATCCAAAGCATTCTAGAGATTCAATGCTATCCCCATCAAAATCCAAATGAATTTTTTCTTACAGAAGTAGAAAAAAATCCTAAAATTCATATGGAACCACAAAAGTCCCAGAATAGCCAAAGCACTCTTCAGAGAAAGAAGAACAAAGCTAGAAGCATTATTCTCCCTGATTTCAAATTATATAACAAGTATGTACAGTAGTTAAAACAGTATGGTACTGGTGTAAAGACAGACACATAGACCAATAGAACAACATAGCCCAGAAATAAGTGCACACATGTGTAGTCAATTGATCTTCCACAAGGGTGCCAAGAATACACAATGGGGATAGGATAGACTCTTCAACAAATGCTGTTGGGAAAGCTGAATATCCATAGGCAAAAGAATGAAATTGGAACCTTATCTTACACCATACACAAAAATCAACTCAAAATGGATTAAAGATTTAAACACAAGACCTGAGACTGTAAAACTCTTAGAAGAAAACATAGGGGGAAAGGCTCTTGCTCTTGGTCTTGGTAATCATTTCTCAGAAAAGATCTCCAAAGCATAGGCAGCAAAAACAAAAATAGACCAATGGGACTACATCAAACTAAAAAGCTTCTGTACCACAAAGGAAACAATCAACAGAATAAAAATGCAACCTACATAACATAAAATATACCATCTTAACCATTTTAATAGTACAGTTCAACAGCATTATGTGCATTCATGTTGTGTTATCTAAAAAGAAAATAATTTTATTGGTTTTTCTATTTTAAAAAATAATTATGGTCATTGTAAATAATTCTGAGAGCTATTAAAAACAGAAGTAAAAAAATTACCCCAAATATAACCGCCAGGAAAAAAATTATTTTTTATTTTGATAAATAATGTCCATGAATATCTAACCCAAACATTAGCTAGAGTCCCTATGTCTGAATCACGTGTATTTTGGCTCTGCCCCTAAGTGCTCTGCTTCTCCACCTCTATTCTGTGTTTCACGAACTCTGTATAGTGACCCAGCTGGCCATGGCGCTATGTCTTCACTACGGAGAGCACTTCCTAATGAATGTCATCTGTAGCATAAATGACTAATGCTTCAGACAGCAGCAAGGGCAGCAAAGAACAGCAATCAGTGTAAAATTTCATCTTACACAACCTGCTCTTCAAAGTCCCTAAGTCATTTCTGCTCCAAGGAAATTTTCACTGCACTACATCTTCCATTTACTCCCTGCTGCTGTGCAATCTTCTTCTATCTCCCCTTTCCAACCTCTCTGGCTGGCATCTAATCTCCAAATTCTTTTTACTTTCTTATGTAGAAGAATTTTATCCTTTCCTCACCCATTATAGCTATGGCAAAAGGAGTGTTATCTTCATAACAAAGCACACTCATCTAGCATAATCAATGTTTTCTTCCAGAGAATTCTGAGGCCACCATTTAAAATAATAGTTAGTTTTTTCTTTTTCCACATATGCATAGAATTTTTTTTTACAAAATAATAGTGTGAAACTATCAGGGCTGACACACTGCACAATCCCGGGGTACCATTCACATCACAGTTAATATAAATGGGACCCCCTGAGGTTATGTGTCTCTCTGTCTCTGTATGAAGAGATCGTTGATACTATATTTGTTACTTTGTAACTTGCAAAACCGTGAATATTTTTCCCTATAACTAAATGTGGCTATGTATCACTTTTTTAGTAGCTATTTTAGGAAGTCATAATATGCCACCCAAAATATAACAGTAGAAGGCCAGAAGGTGCTACCCCAAAATATACCTTTTTGGCGTAAGAATTATTTTGAGCTGATTGTTTTGAGAAACATCAGACACACATTGGAGAAGCTCTGAAAACAGAGAAGTTACCCTTTTGTAAGGGAAATTTACATCTATAAAGGAAATCTCCATTTGTACCTGTGTCTGCCTCTCTGTACCAGTAAAAGGAGGATGACTGAAATCACACAAAAAAATCTTGTCAAGGAAGAAGGTCCTCATTTAAATCTGCATAACAAAACTTACTCTTGTTTATCATACTTTTCCAGTTCACTTCCACGTAACTCGTCTCCTCCACAACCTTCTCTCCTTTGCATTTTGCTGAAGATGGTATTTAAGCCTGAATTCTAAGCCATTTCTTTGAGTGTTACTCATTTTTCCCTGGGTATCTCCCATGTATGCATGAGGTGTATATGTTATTAAACTTTGGTTTGTTTTTCTCTTGTTGATCTGTCTTTTGTTACAGGGGATTCCAGCCAAGAACTTAGAAGGATAGAGAGAAAATTATTTTTTCCTCTTCTACACTGTGAAATATTTCATAGAATGTCCCATTGTCTGTAACCAACATACATAGCTAACACCTTACTAGTAGATATTTAGGTTATTTCCTATTTCTCATTATTATGAACAATGCTGTGATTAACTCCTCAAACATATACCTTTGTGAAGCTATCAGATTATAACCTTAGGATAAATTCCTAAATGTACAAAAGGGTGTACACATTACATTTTTTGCCATAGGTTCCTAATACCCTCTTTAAAAGTACCAGTTTTTACTACATGGGAGTCCTTTTCCTATACTCAGTTTCCAACCATGGACATTATATTCTTTCCCCTTTTTCAAAATGATGGGTTAAAAACATGACATCTCGATAAGTGTTTGTTTTGTTTTCTCTGATTACAAGCAAAGGGAAACATGTTTTATATATTTATTGGCCATTTGCACTTCTCCATTTTTAATAGCATCTCTTGTCAGTTTGTAAGAGCTATTTAAAAATTAGCAACATACTTATATAATTCTGGTTTTTATTTTACACTTTTACCTCAAGGACCCTCCAGTATTAAAATTAGTTCATGAGAATGAAACTTATTGCTTCAGTAGAGTGATAAACAGGAAGAAGAGAAAAACCTTAAATTCTTGATTTCAAGTTCCAGAATGGGCACTTGATATCTCTAGCATAGATGATAATCTTAAAATTTAAGACCTTTAACTGTAAATGTTTAGACTGGAAAATATCAAGAGCCAAAAACTGGCACACTTACTACATAAAATTTATACTATAATCAATAAAGTTGAAGAAAACACGGACAGAAAGCTGTGATACTTTTTCTCATCTATCAAAAGGGTCATGTTTGGCAAGTCTATATATAACAAAAGACAGGTTAACAAGAGAAAAAGCATAACAAATTTGTTTAATCAAAGTTTTTCAAGATACAGGAGGCTTCAGAAATGAAGAGCCAGAGATGCAGGTATAAAGGAAAATAA
Organism: Indri indri; assembly: GCA_004363605.1. Classification (NCBI taxonomy): domain Eukaryota; kingdom Metazoa; phylum Chordata; class Mammalia; order Primates; family Indriidae; genus Indri; species Indri indri. The sequence goes on from RJWJ010011132.1 coordinate 21,225, forward strand.
AAATCTCAGCACCACCCCCCACTCCTTATGTAAAAGTGAAAGTCAAGCCTGGAAGCTGAGTTATGCAATACCTCCTTCCAAATGAATAACTGTTACTAACATTACACATTAGCCAGACCCCCACAGAAAGGTAAAAGACCTCAGGCATGTACAAGGACTGCCCCCAAACAACATTCATAAGGAAATTTTTTGCTGGCCTCTCATAAACAAAGACATGCAAATTTTAACGTTAGGTCTGCAGGCTAAATCTAGCTCCTAAAACTAAAGTCTGTTCGATTCCACACTAATGTTGATTACAAGTTTATCTTCCCAGGTGCAGAAGGGAGACAAAACAAGATCAATCATTCTTCCACCTACCCAGGGACATCTACATAATTGATTCTTCCTCTACTCCTTTTTTTTCTTCAAACATTAACTTTATCTTGTGTAAAATGTAGATTTCCTGGGCACTAACTAAAGTCTCAGGAGAATGTAACCATTGCCTCACTGTCCACCATCCTCCTTTTTCTTTCCCTTCTTTGTCCTCTCCCCTTAAATACTGAGTTCCCAAATCCCTCCTCAGACAGCATAGGTCACAGATGCTTTTGTTGTCTGTGCTTTTCCTGAGTGCGTCCTCAAACTTCGGCTTAATAAACTTCCATTGATTGAGATCTTTGCCTAAGTCACTTATTTTGGGTTGTCACAGGGAAAACTATTTTTATCTTTAGTTTGGTAAAGAATGGCCAGTCATGTAGAAATGTGATTGGACAAAAAGAGTATGATCTAACAGTAATAGATTGAAGGGGAGGAACCCAGCAAGGCCTGTCTGTTCAGATTCTTCTTGGCTTCTCTGCATAGCATTCCTTTCATCCAGGTGTAGGGCAGAACATCTTTCACAGGAGGGTTTTCAGGGAAGAAGGTCAAAGAATCACCTTTTTAGGTTTTATGGCTTGCTTTGGGGAGAGGAATTCTAGCTTCTATGATCCACTTTGAGGGACAGGAATTTTGGCTTCTTTCACTCACTTTAGGTGAGAAAGGGTGGGAGACAGAAAGGCTGAGAGACAGGAAGGCTGGAGAAGTCAGAAAGACCTTGCTTCTGGCCTTCCAATCTTCTTCAGTTCAGTGTACTCAGCTCGGAGGCACTATGCTTTGGGATATAGTGTCCTGAGCTCTGACATGTTAAAAGAGCTGATTTTCCCACTCAAAGTCTTTAAATAGGTTCACTCTCAGCGTTCAAGGTTTAGGGGATTTGAAGATCTGATTCTAAAATAATGAGAACTTTTTATGTGATGATCCAAACTTAACACATTCCCAATATTGTTGAATGATGTGAATGCTGGACCCTAAACTTTCAAGCAAAGACCTCATGTGAAAATGGAGGAGAGGATAAAAACTACTAATAGAATATTTTGGTAATGCCAAGAAAAAAGAATACCTGCTCCTTGCCTGCAGGGTGAAACCCGATGAAGCATCAAGCCTTGTAAGAAATCCCCAATACCATAAAGATGTGGCGGTGGCCAAGTATAAAAAGGGCCTGAGATACTCCCTCAAATTTCGTATAGCCAAAGAAGGAGCTGAGAGAGTTTCAGGAGACTGGAAGGGACATCAGATCAAAAATATGCCTTCAAATTATAGGACATCAATTATATGAGCCACATACCACAGCAGAAGCAAAAATATCAGGGGCAAAAACATGAACATTAACAGCAGATGCAGTGAGGATAGAGGCTAAAAAGCTAAGTACATATCAGCACCCAGCAGATGACAACCATAGACCAGTTCTTCCTCCTTCCACCAATGCCACCTGGAACATACATGCTTCCTAGAGATTCGGGGTGCAGGAAGAGAGGTATGTAGATGTGAAGGTTATCAGTATCAAAATGGAGTCACTAATGTCAAACCCTGATGAAAACGGAGCCAGAAGCCATAAAGTAGGGACCCTCACGCTTGTATGCCTATGACTGGAACTATGCAAGGAAGTCTTCAAAACAGCAGTATTCCAGATAAGCTGTTTTCCCAAAGACACTTGCCTGATAATGGTTGTCTCCACCAATGAGCTACCACCAACTCCTGCAGCACACCTCTGTAACCAGTGGTCTTTGTTTCAGAACAGCTTGTGTGGACTTCTCCTTTTTGTCTTTAAAAGCTTCCCCTTTGCCCAACCTCCGTGTATATGCTTATGATCTGTCATAGCACACATGTCCTGGATTGTAATCCCCTGCTATTCCCAAGTAAACTCTTTGCTTTGGAAGTTGGTCTCTCTGCTGCTCATTTTAGGTTGACATAAAAAACCCTGAACACTGAAAAACACAGTATTTAGCTAAGTTTACTAGACTAGATTAGATTTTTTATTGCCAAAGAATTAAAAATTGCAGTAATGTTGAATTTTAAATAGAGAAAGTTACAATTTTACTCAGTAAAGTTCCAAACTAAAAATTATTTCTTGGTCCATATCTATCACATATATCATCACTATTTTTCCTAGGTTGTAATTTATCTTTCAACCTTTTGGGGTTTTTTGGGGGGGATTTTTTGTTTGTTTTTTACCATATAGATCTTTGAATTTATTCATTTATGTTTTCTGGATTAGGTACAATGCTTTGAAAGATTTCCTCCGTCCCAAATCATAAAAATACTCCACTATATTTTCTCCACTATTCTTATGGCTTCAAGTTTTATAAGTAAAACTTTGATGCATATGAATTCATTTTTCAGAGACTAAAAGAAGAAATCTAGCTTTTTTTTCCAAATGATCATCAGCTTTTCTAACAATATTCACTGAATAGTTCATATTTTCCTTAATAAATTGAATAACATCTTTATCATAAATTAACTTCTATATGCACAAGGTCTTTATCTGAATTTTGCTTCATTAATCCATATGGCTACAATTACACCAGACTATTTTAACCTATTAAAGCTTTGTAATATATTTTAATATGTGATTGATCAAGTATCTCCTCATTAAAATTTATTTGAGGAAATTTCCTGGCTATTTTCTCATATTTCTTACTTCAGATAAAATTTAATCTTATCAAGTTTCCCCCAAATATGTTTTAAACCTTTTATTTAATAACTAGTGAAATTATAGATTATTTTTACACTATTGAGTCTTCCTATTCAAAATAAGTTACTACTTAACATGTGGGAATTAATAGCCTTCGTATACACAGTCAATAACCAGTTAGAGGATGCAAGGGTAGAGAAAGGCCCATTTACATACAATGCCACCAAGAAGTTAAAATACTTGGGGAAATTTACCAACAAATATGCAAAATCTGCATTAGAAAAATATTAAATCACTTCTGAAGACATAAAATAGGACTGAATAAATAGAAAGACATAAAGATGTAACATCCTAAAGATGTCAGTTGTCCTGAAATTGATTTTTATTAATAACATTTAATGCAATCTCAATAAAAATACCAACAAGCTTTTTAATGGAACTAGACTAGACAATGTGATACTGAACTTATATGGAAAAATAAACATGTAGAATATTCAGAAAAACACTAAAAAAAGAAAGGCTGCGATAGAGGGAGGAGTGACTAACCTTACCAGACATTAAAACACTTTAGAACTACTATAGTAAAAATAATGTGATATCGATGCATAAATAGACCAGTCAAATGGAATAGAAATTTTAAAAATAGACTCAACTATACATTAAAATTTAGTACATGATAAAAATGGCATCTCAAGTTACTACGGTAAAAATGGACTTTTTCATAAATGGAGTTGGAACAACTGTTTAGCCATCTGAGAAAAGTTAAAATTGGATCTATACCTTACAACACATACACACAGACACACACACACACACACACACACACACACACACACACACACCCCTCCAAATGGAGTAGAGATCTAAATATAAAAAATGAAACCATAAAAGTATTAGATACCAAAAGCCCAGACTTCACTACTATACAATATATACGTGTAACAGTGTAACATGTAGGGTGTCAACTTGTACACCCTAAATATATTTTACACAATTTTTAAGGGAACAAAAGTATTAGAAAATATGATTGAATTCTTTATTAATTTGGTACAGGGAAAATTTTCTAACCATAACTAAAAACACAGAAGCAATTTTTAAAAGATTGATAAATTTAACTACATTAAAATCAACAACTACTTCATAGCAAAAAAAAGGCAGCTGACAAACTGAGAAAAAATATCTACAACATTTATCACAAATAAAGAACTAATATCCTTAATATGTGAATAACTTGAAAGTTAAGGGATAAAATATGAAAAACATGATAGAAAAATGGGCAAAAGACGTGAGCAGTTAATTCACACACACACTAAAAAAATATATACTAAAATGTCCCTTAAATATATGAGAAGATTTTCACCCTCATTCATAAGAGAAATGCAAATGAAAGCAACCACTCTTCTTGGCAAGGCTTAAGGAACAGTCACTCTCATACACTGCCGGTAGGAAAGCAAATGTAACAGTTAAAACATAATAGATGAAGGAAATAGCCTAGGGCTGAGCCCTAATGATAAAAATGAATAAAACACATTCCCTGTCCTTGTGTGCACAGTCCCTGTTCCCTGTCCTTGAGAAGCAAACAGTGCAGGAGAGAGTTGGGCACATAATCTCTAATTTCAGTGTATCGTGCTAAGTGCCAGAATGTCATGAGAGCAAAGAAGAGAGAGCACTTAGTCTAGGAGGGAAGGGTTTCCTAGAGGAAATGATACCTAAACCAGTGCCAGTGAGCAAGAAGGGAGGAAAGGAAGGGCAAGTGCGAAGAGGTTGCACTTCATCACATCAGCAAGACAGAACCATTGCAGTGTCTTACAAAAAGTGGTAGCACTCAATTCCACAGCAGATATAATCCTACCAATGGGACCAGAATACACAATGGCCAATAGGTCATCTCTCTTCAATAGTACCAGAGCTGGCCTCTTTAACTCTCCTCTTTCTAGCTTCCGTAGCTACCTAGTACTCTCCTTAAGTGAGTGAATGCATGCAATCAGGTTTCAGTGAAGTCTGGCTCACCCAGGGGTTATTAGGACTTTCACAATGTGATCATTTTGTGTTAATGTTAAAGTTGCCCTCCCAAAGTGTAATCTGATTTCCAGGATCTTGGGGGAACATCTCACCATAGAACCCATCTCAGAATTTAACTTGTCAGGTAAATATTTCAAACGTATTGTTCTGTCTGCAGTGTACATAGCAGATTGCAGAGAGCAATGGCTGTCCAACATGAAAACCAAGTAGTAGATTACAGAAATGGTTTAGCAGAAAATGGTGAGGGTGCAAGTAGGGCAATAATGACAGATATGGAGAGAGCAAGCCAAAGTTAGCTGAGGTCACAACCTTTCTTCCACATATGGAGAAATTACTTTGTTCATTATGAGGCTGAAGCCTGAAAATATCTCAATCCAGCATTAAATTAATATAATTTTTAAAATCACATATATAATAGGAAGGCTTTATAACCTCCTTCATTTGTATTTGTCTATTCTGAATTTGAGCACTTGTCTAGTATTATTCTACCAAAAAAAAAAAAATTGGCATTTGTGGTAATGTTCACTGAGGTAGAATTTACCCAGTACCCTAGCTGTACAGTTTTCGTACCAATCTCATAATTATAACAATGAAAATGCAATCACAAAAGTGGCAGAATTTTTAAAAAGTGATCAGATTCTTCATTATGAATGAGTCTCGTGAAATGAAATTAGCCACTTCTCCAGACATGGTACTCATCATTTATTGCAGAGGTACTGGCAGAGCACAGAGCATTGAACTTTTTTAATATCCTTTACTTGGGGAGAGAAAGAAGTCCATTTTCATCTGCTGTATCTGAGATTTTACAAATCATTGGAGATTCAACCCCAAAAACATACTGACAGGAGTGAGGCTTTATATACAGTGACAGCATGAGGAGAATCTGATTCTTTACTCTTCAGTTTTACAGTCACCTGTCTTAGTTTCTAAGTTATATCACAAATACCTCTGTGAACTTTTTAATGTTTGTCTTTTGTCAATTATGCTATTCCAGAAAGGAATTTACTCTCTTTTTTCTTACTCATTCGTTTCCCTTAACTGTAATCAGTTAATGTTACTTATCATAATAAACCTTAATTGATTTACATTTATAAACAATTTAACACATTGACTGCCATGTGAGTTGCATTTAACTTAGGCTAGTTTTGAGCCCAGGGCCTCGTGAAGCAAAACTCTGCAGTTGGTTCGTGAAAATCTTACTTGTTGCTGTTCTTATTGTTACAATTGATAGTGACAATTTAATTCTAAAAATGTGGATTGTGTTGCATATAACTCACGCATAGAAAACAATAAAAAATGACAAATTACAAAGGATCATTTTGTTTTAATATAACACCGTGGCCCCGGGGAAAAAAATTTTTTTTCTACTGTAGCAGTCAATATGTTAAAGTAGTTCCTTCACTTCTTTTTAGGTGAGATTCTCGCTCTTACATTTATGTTTTACTCAACCTACTTCACCACATTATATGTATTTGTGTCTCTGTGTATGTCTTCGTGTATACATATATTCATATATATTGTGTACAATATGCTTTGCAGTACATCTTTAGTTATTACATAATATAGGTACATCACAAAAAACAAGCTCTTTTTTTTTTCCTGTAAATGTTTGTCTAGCAGCTTAGGAACATGATCTTTTTAAACTTTATCACTTACTATCGAGTTATAGAATCAATAGTAAGCTTGAGCTTGCAGTATCGTTTCCTAACTGCAACAGCAAGAAACTCTCTCACACATGTGAGAGGAGAATCTGAATAAACTTGCAAAAGTTTTTCTTTTAGAAGTGATGTACATTTTTTAAATTTACGTATCTGGTATTTTATGACTTGCTTGAGAATTGCTTAAAATCCTAGAGCACATAGGCCTTTAACTTTAACAGTATTTGCCTCTTACCTAATGCCATCTGGTACAGATCAGCTTATTATACATAGCATCATCTCCAAAGAATTCTCTGTATTATTTATAAATATTATAATATGGATTATAATAAGTTATGAAAAAATGCAAACACATCTGGAGGTCATTTAACAAAAATCAGTAAAACCTTTATGAATTGAACCATTATTCATATGATAATCTGATTGGCTTACTAAACATTTTCATTGTTTCACTAAACATTGCCAGTTTGTCCAAACATGCCTCAGAGTTGATCAAAAGAATCAATGGCTACATAAAACACTAATTAAGTTTTTCATAACACTATTCCCTAGAAAGCTATAATTTTCTCGCATTGGTGAATCTTTATTTGGGCAATAGAAATGTAAACATAGAAATGTGGGCAATAGAAATGTGAACACTTCAGCGACACAGAGAAAAGGAAATAGAGGATTATCACTGTCTTATCTTCCAGGCAATCTGTATAATAGAAACTACCCATTAAAGGTGACTTTGCCCAAGTTTTCTAAATCATTACTTCAAACCTCAGCGTTCTTTGTCTATGCCAATATAACTATCAGAAATTCCCATAAAAGGCTCCCTTGCACATTTTAAAACCACCAAAACCACAGCTACACATAATCCCAATGGATTTGCCCTTGTAAAATTCCTATTGCTTTCAGCGGGACACACCCATTCCCCAGAGAACAGTCAGTCTTTCTCATCTACTCTAATGGGAGAAAGCATTCTATTAATAAAGCAGGTGGCAACCATTACAAACATCTTATTAAATATTAAATAATGGGAATTTTTCTGAGCCAAGGAATAGTAATAAGCAATATCCAAGATGTGCACTAGACTAGCAAAGGAGTTCTTTTATAGACTCTTTCCAGAAGTAAGTAGTTTGACATCTCACCCTAAAAGACAAGAAGATCACTAACTGCTTCTGACAGCCTACCTCGTGCCAAGTACTGTACTAGACATGTTATATACATTATTATTTTACAGACCAGTAACTGAGGTTCTTACAGTTTAAGTAAGCTACCTACTGAAGGACACCTAATTTCAAAGGATCATCCTGACTCCAAAGCCCAAGCCCCTCCAACTTTATCACACTGTACACAACCCTGAGAGGGTATATAACACAAAAATGTAAAGTCGTTATAAATTAATTCCCATCTCAGCCTGAATGTACAGAGAGAATATAGCTCCTTCACCTTGTCCTGTAGTTAATATGATTTTCTTTTTCCTCATAAGCCTCCATCCCCTGGGTAGTAGGAGGAAAATTACTAAATGTCAAATCTGCTTTAAACTTTTAGGTCAATCCAATAATTTGAACTGTCTCCGCAGGTAGTGTCTAGTGTTCCCTCTATACTAAAATCTCCCCTGCCATAGAGCAGCAAGACTCATGGCCTGATGGCAATGCAAGTGACACCTCCTCTACTCTAGGACTTTAGTGCTCTAAATTTGCTTCTTAATATGCTAGAAGTGGGAGAATAAAGGATTTTAGAAAATCTTCTCTCTAGACAATAGCCTGGGCTTACAAAACTATGATCTTGGAACAAATTTTAATTGAGGGGCTGTATTCCTTCCATGACCTTCTCTCCATCCCCACCCCAAGTAAATCGATTCCTAGACCAACTAGAGCTAAGATTATATATTCAGAAAGGCAAAAGAGAAAAACGTATTAATAAAGTTCAAACTAATTTTATCAATCATACAAGCATCAGTAGATGCTGCAGGTACAATAGAATGCCAATTTTGTGAAATGATTTTTCATTTGAAAATATATGCTTTTTATCATAAGTATATTGTATCAATATGGAAATAATGGATTATAAATTGTTGAAAAATCTTTTAAGAGGGTTTCCCCCTTCCATTTTCCTTATTAAATTCTTTAACTGTTAAATTAAGAAGTAATTCACAAAATAAAGCAAATATGCATATAGAAAATAATAATAATTGCACACCACCCCCTCCAAGGTAACAGGACTAATGTTAACACTTTGGTATATATTTTTCTACACTTGCATCCACACTCATACAAATATACAGTCATGCAGACATATGAATAGAGATATTTTGTCCGATCATATAAACAATCTATACACATTACTCTGCAATTTGGTCTTCTCATTTAGTAATCATTAAAACCTAATTCTGATATTGGTAAAAAATAACAATAATAATAATAATAATAAAGTCCCACACAAATAGTAATGGGCACATGTCAAAATTTCATTTGACTCATTAATGATGAAACTGGCAGAATGATGTTAATTCAATTTAGATGGGAAACTTGGATTTATATAAACAATGAAAAAATAATGCTATAAATAAGGCTACTAGATTAAATATAAAATCAGTCATTGTCCTACAAGGAAATAAAATCATAACATTTGGGGTTATCTTTTTGGGGGGGTTATACAAAAAAAAAATTTTTGCACCTTGGTAGATTTCTGCAAGTTAACTTCTAACTTTACCAAGTTGTAAAATGCCTGGGCCCTAACCAGTTGTAAACATTAAGTCAAGCCAAGTTTCATTTCCCAGGGAAAGAGCTACATGACCTTCAGGCTGGCTCATTAGAAAATGCTATCGCAGGATATTAACATCATTCTTTTTTGCCTTATTTCCAAGTTTTGGGAAATTTTCCTAAACATAATAATAGAGCATAGATATCCTTCTGAATTAAAATATTTACCTCAAATTTATTTTTAATAACTACATAATCAATGCATAGTATAAATGTTGTATACATAATTCAACAATCCCTCTGTTGATGGACATATAGGGTTTTTTTCCCAACATTTTGGTCACTACAAATAATGCTGCTTTAATCTTTGTATGTATATGCTTTGATACTGATGCTTTTATCCTACAATATAGAATCCCAAAAGCAGGAATATCTAAATCACAGAAAACAGATGTTCTGATTTAATAGCTATTACCATACTCTTTCATGAGTTTTGACAGTTTTTCATGTAGTTCTGTGTATATTTTTAACCTAGTCAAGTCAAAATAATCTTAACAAGATTGAAAATACTGATAGCTTGCAAGCTGTGCCCATCCCATGAAAAGATAACAAGTAGGTCTCATGCCAAGAACTTAATGACAATGACTACTCTAACTCTGAATCAAAAATAAATAAATAAAATATGCACCTTTATTGGTTCAAAATAAAATGCTAGTATTTTTCTGTTATTTGCTTCTCGTGATGATTCTAATTCACTATAGTTATTGATTTTATTTTTTATAGTTATTGATTTTCTTATGACACTAGGTACTAGTGGTTTATAAATAAATAGTTTGACTTTTATTAATATGTAATAATTCCTTGTTTCATGTCTAGTTCAAGAAAATGCTAAAGTAATCAGGCTGCACTAACATTGTTCCAAAACACTTGGATTCACAAGTATCCAATGGTAGGAGAAATATTATATTCTAATCAGGCTTTTAAAGTCTTTTATAAAGTATTTATTAACATTACATGTTTCTCAGTAAGGAACTGATTAAATATATTACAGTACTTCCATACTACGTAATACTATGCAGTTGCTCTTTCAACAGTAATTTGTGTCAGGACTGTGTCAGACACTAAGGATAAAATGCTCAAAAAAATAGACACAGTTATAGTTGGAAAGACACAAATAAGCACACTAATAAATTTATAATTACAAATGAATAGCCTAAAAGAAACACTGCTATATAAAAGCCTATGACACAAAGGAACCCAATTTTCCCTGAGAAGATAATAACTAATCTGGGATCAGTAGGCATAAAGAAGGGAAGAACATTCCAGGCAGGGAGAGCAGCATACCAAGCACCTAGAGGCAAAAGGTGACAAGGTTGAGGAACTGAGAGACCAGTGTGGCTGGAGCCCAGAAGCTGGGAAAGTGCTATAAGATGAGGCTGGAGAGGTAAGCAGAGCAGCTCTACAAACAGACTTGTAGACTCCATTGTTAAGGAATTTTGCCTAAATCCTGAGAGCTGTGGAAAACCATTAAAAGACTTTAAGCAGAAGAGTGACACAATCTAAATTAAATTTTAAAAGATAATTCTGACTGCACTGAGGAAGAGGGTTTGGTTGGGAGCCCAAGTGGAAATGTGGAGACCAGTTAGGAAACTATCTCTGTGGTCAGATGAAAGATTGGTGCCATGACTGTGGAAATGAAGAAAAATTGGCAGATTTGAGACTTATGGGAGGTAAAGGAAGAGTACCAGGAGTGACTGGTTTCTGATTTGTGGAAATAAATGGATGTGTAACTGGACTCCCTGAAGCAAGAACATTGAAAGGGGACCATGTTTGTGTGCGGAGAACATGATAACATTGAGATGAAAATATCAAGTGAGAAGTTGGATACTTAGGCCTGAGATGCAAAGGAGATATCTGGACTGAAAATAAAAATTTGCAAGTCATAACATAAAAGCACAATTGAAACCATCAGCATGAATGAGGTCTTATAAGGCAAAAGCATAGCATGAAAAGAGAAAAAGAGAAAGGAGAGAAGAGAAAAGAGGAAAAGGAGAGGAGGGGAGAGACAGGAGGAGACAAGGACTGAAGTTGAAGCTTATCCAATATGTAAGAACTGCAAAGAAGGAGTGGTCAAAGAGGTAGCCAATAAAACAGGAAACAGGTAGATTTCTAAGAATTAACATGTATATAGATTTATGTGAGAAAAATATTGAACACTACATAGAACAAGATTTTATTTGTGTAAAAAATTCAAATGTGTCAATATACATAAATATAGATACCTATATATATATGTTAATGCATAGAAAAAAACTGAGATAAACACAATAAAAGCTATAGTAGTGGTTACCACTGGAGAGAAGAGAGGAAGTTTAAGAAGCATGTTTACATTGCACTCTTTGCATTTCTTTATTATTTGATTAATTAAATTGTGTTTACATATATTTTGTGTTGTTTTCTCTAAAGAAAAGTAAAAATAGAAAGAGAAACAGAACATCTAAAGTAAAACAAAAAACAAAAACATGGATATCATAAATAGTTGATAAGTAGAGCTAAAATTTTGAAAATTGTAACTATTGAAAGAAATACCTGATAAACACTGAGTTACTATACGACTCAATAATTCTACTCCTAGGTATGTACTCAAGAGTAATGAAAATATATATTCACACAAAAACTTGTACATGAATGTTCACAGCAGCATTATTCATATTGGCCAAAAAGTAGAAACAACCAAATGTTCATCAACTGATGAATGGATAAACAAAATGTGATATAGCCATGCAGTGAAATATTATTGAGCAATAAAAAGGAATGAAATACTGATAAATGCTACAACATGGATGAACCTTGAAAACATGATGCTACGTGAAAGAAGCCAAACACAAAAGACCCCATATTCTATGATCCCGTTTATATGAAATGTCCAGAATAGGCAAATCCATAGAGACAGAAAGTAGATTGGTGATGGCCAAGAGCTGGAGGTAGGAAGAATGGTGAATGATTACTTAATGAGTATTGAAAGAGTGCGAAATTCATACACAGGTGGAAAAAGATTTCTCACACAGAGTTTAGGATATACAGAAGTAAAAGTTTATTTATCAAAGGAAGGAAGGAAGGAAGGAAAGGAGGGAGGGAGGGAAAGAAAGAGAAAGGGAGAGAGAGAGAGAGTGAGTGGCCAGGACACACAAATGAAGGAGTAGAAATGCCGAGCAGCTGAGGGAAAGTTGCTTGGAGTTTTAAAGGGTAAAAATGGCTTTTTCCCCCCTCTGCTTTAGCAGACTGATAACAGAAGCGGCAGTGAAGTTGTTGCAAGTGTTCTTTATTTTCCCTCTTTTCTCTGTGAGGCCAACTTATCTGAGTCCTTGGAATCTGGTTTTGGCAAGAACTGAGAGAGAGCTGGAGTGGGGAGTTTATACTCCTACTGTCCGCTTAGGGCTCTTCAAGGCTGAGAAAACTAAACTCTTAGAGATAACAAGTTTGGCCACAGGTGTTTTAATTAAACAAAACAAAGAGGGTAGTAGTTGTGTTGTGAGTTTCCTCTTCAAAGGGGCAATTACGTGCAGTGAGTTTATTTCTCTTACTTTCTCTTAGATAGTTTATTTTCCTCAGATAGGTTATTATAATAGTAAGGCCACCTTTCAAGTATAGAATTTATTTTGGGGGTGATGAAAATATTCTGGAATTAGCTAGTGGTAATGGTTGTACAACCTTCTGAAATTACTAAAAACCACAGAATTGTACACTTTAAAATGGTGAATTTTTTGGAATATGGATTATATTTCAATTTTCTTAAGTGAAAATGAGAGATACCTTGGGACGTAGAAAGAGAAGGGCATGACTCTGAATGGTCAAACATCAGAACACAGTTGCTTTAGCTTTACTATAAACCTCCAGTAAATGTCTTCTCCTTAAAGTCTGGAAAAGGAAAAAAAAAAAGAACCTGAAAATTTGGATATATAAGTATGATAAAAGACATTATACTTCAGTCTACCTTGGCCGGGTAGTTCCTTTTCTTACATCGAGCAAAGAATAAAGGATGAAACTCCCTGAAGTTATAGAAAACTGTATCTGAGATCTTGGCATTCCCCCTTACATACCCAAGCTCTATCAGTGCAGCCCAGAGCCATTTTCTTTTATGTACTGTGCCAGTTATTAAATGATTATGTCTTGGCTCCAAAACTAGCCATTTTTACTCAGATTTGTGATTCTGGGGCTGGAACTGTACAAACCAGTCTGCTCTGCCAATTAGGCTTTTCTAACAGGGGGGCGGCAGGGGAAGGCTGCAGGGATGGAGTAGGGAGAGGGGACATGGTTCTTCCTATCCACTTACTGTAGGCTTCTCTTGGCTTACTATCTGCTTGTTGTTCTTAGGAGTGTCACCCCACAAAGCTTCTTCAGTTCAGCGGCAGCGGTACCTCCCATAGCAGTGGTTGAATCCAGGCTGTAATTCTCCCAACACTTTCAGAACCACCCTCAAGCATCCTCAAAGGTGTCAGCACAAGCTGGGCAGCACTGTCTGCACAGAGGTCTGAGTTTCAGCTCTGCGGGGCTCCTCTGGTTTCTAAGTTTTAATAATTTCAATCCCTTTGTTCCAGCCCTAGGATTAGTAGCTATTTCCTGCAGTTGCTACCTATTAAATTCCCTCTGTTAAAATAACTACTGTAGTTCATCCATGTTGTCGCATGTATTGGTACTTCATTCCTTTTTATGGATGAATAATACCCCATTACATGTATATACTCTACTTTGCCCGTTCATCCTGGTAGACAACTGGGCTGCTCCACCTGTGGGCTGCTGTGAATAGCACTGCTGGAAAGTGAAAGAAGCCAGACACAAAAGGCCACATATTATATGATTCCATTTAAATGAAATATCCAGAATAGGTAAATCCATGAAGAACACCGATTGGTGGTTTTCAGGGGTTGAAGAGAAGAATGAATAGGGAACAACAGCTTAATGAGTATGGGGTTTCCTTTTGGGGTAATGAAAATGTTTTGAAACTAGATAGATGTGGTGGTTGCACAATATTGTGAATGTGCTAAATGCTACTGAATTTTTCACTGTAAAATGGTTAGTTTTATATTATGTCAGTTTTGCCTCAATAAAAATAAATAAGTAACAGTTGTCAAAACCACAAGGGGGTTTTGGTCTAGGTCCAGTTGCTTGTCACACAAAAATCCAGTTAATGAGACAAGGAGGATTGTCAGTGAAGAAAGGATTTTTAATGCGATAAACATCTTGCTGGGAGAATGAGAGAAGCTGCCTCAAATCCATCTCCTAGACTAAAGAAGATCATGGGCTTTTTAAGGAGATCATGCTTTTCTCCCATGACCACCGTGCCTTTGGCAGTTGGAGAGGGATGATCAGTCAGGAAATCTGCCCTGGGGCCTTTAAAATCTCAACTCCTTTGTCTTATAGAATATTTATCTTTTCAGGCCAGATGTGGTGGCTCACACCTATAATCCCAGCACTTTGAGAGGCCCATTCAGGAGGATCATTTGAGGCCAGGAGTTCAAGTCCATCATTTCTGGGAAACAACTCAAAGGGTCAAGTAGTTCGTTAAGGGGGAGAGGATTATAAAAAAAAAATATAGGAGTTCATGGAGCTGGTTACATAACTGGTGTGGTTTCTTTCTTCTGACTTGGCCCTGACTAATACATGGGCTTCATTACACGAACAACAACCTTCAAGTTTGCTTTTGCCGGCTGAAACGGATTGCCTCTCAACAGTCCTTGTTTTTGTCTATTGCTCCAGTTTACACTGTTCAGGAGGTGGTTAATTCTCAGAGGAAAGCATTGCATTGACCTGTGCTGCCCAAGATAGTAGCCATCAGCCATATGTGGCTATTTGAATTTAAATTTAACTAAATAAAAAAATTCAGTTCCACAGTCACACTAGCCACATTTCAAGTGCTCATAACCTACATGTGGCTGCTGGCTGTGGTGTTGGACTGCACAGAACATTTCCATCACTGCAGAAAGTTCTATTGAACAGTGTTGGTCTCTACTTCACCACTAGTCTTTTAATCATAAAGCCTCCAAAGTGTCTTGTGACTGTTCATCAACTGGTAGTTCCAGCCTCCCTTAGAGCCTAAATGAGAAAAACGAGGGAAAAAGAGGTTAGGTCAGGGACACATGTCTTTGCAGTTTTCTTCACTTCACTTTACCCTTTCTTCAACCCAGTAGCTCAGTTCTCATTGATCCCTCTCCCTAAATACACATCAGTTATTATTGTATTTATAACTATACATTTATTTTGATTATGCATTAGTTTGACCTATAAAACTATAAACTCCTCCAGGCCAGAGTTTTTAGGTTTTTCATAAACGTTTCTCACGTTCAGTGGTATATTCCTTAAGTGCTCATGAAATATTTGCTGATTGAACATCTGATGAGGCTAGCTCTGGTTTCAGGGGATTGGTTCCAAACTGAAAAAATAAAACTTCTGCCAACATAGTGGTAACACCCTGCCTAAGTAAACAGAAGTAATTTGCAATGCTTTTCTGCTATGATTTCCTCTGGTTTTTACTTTTTAATTAGCATACCACTTCAAAAACATTCCTAGTGTGGCCGAGCCCAAATAACTCCAGTAGGAGATGGTAGCCTCTCTTTATGAAAATCAGGCCAGCCCTAAATCCTTTTTGTTCCTGGGTAACAGATCAGATCCAAGATCAACCCAGAGTGATACAAGCCAAGCACAATGCCCTTCCCTCAAGAATTTTTTCTGAGTGTGCTTCCTACCTTTGTTGTGTAGCTTTCAAAGAAGACTCCTGAGAATCTGAATGGAAGGTTCCAATTGTAAGGTAACTGATTAGTAGTCTTGAATGACTTTTCACAAACTCACATAAGATTTTAAAGCATTACTCCATAAGGTACAACAACTTCCTAAATATTTATGAATATAGTTTGAAAAAAATGTGTGCTTTGTAGAGTTTCCAGTCTGTTATTGCAGCCATAAATCTGTACTGGTCTGGTAAGGGAGTAATTCTCCTCCTTCACTGTGTGTATGATATTGCCATTCTGCATTTGAAGTGGGAATGACAGAGATTCATGAATGCTATGGTAAGTAGCTCAGTCTGGCTAAATGGAAGAATAATAAAAGGACATATTAGGAAGGAAGTAGATAAATACAGAAAGCCCAAGGGATGAGAGGCCTTGAATATCTAATGAAGATCTACATGAGCTAATTATCATTGGCTCTATCACACTCTCATCTCTTACATTTACTTCCTCTATGGCTTCCTTCTCTCTACAGGCTTACAGAAACTACTTCCCCCTCTATCCAAGTTATATTTGGCCAATTGTTGAAGTGGTAAACCCATAATATTATAGAAACCCAATCCATAATTCCGGGCAGATAAATAATCTATAATCCCTTCCTATATCCCCAGGCCTTATCATTTCTGTGCCCATGGCCTCACCTCCAAATGGTAGCATCTGCATCTCCTTATCTGAAGATTTTCTCACATAGAAAAAAGAAGTATCAGGGAATTAACATACCCTGGAAGGAGTCCTTATCCAATGACGATGACAGTTGTGTTACACCTAGTTCCCTTGCCCCTGGGCTGAGATCACTGTGAAATGTGTATTCTACCCGGGCTCCCAGAGTTCTCCATGGGATTAAGCTCTAGTTTTCCAGGGTAGTAACTTGCCCTTTACTGGCTGCTTTCCCTTCCCTGTTTTATATCCTCACTTCCCTATAGTGTTTACTGGCATTGCCTCCCAAATAAACTACTTGCACTCAGATCTTTGTTTTAGGACCTTCTTCTGCATGATCTCAAATCAAGGTATATGTTAATAATAGTAGTTATCATTTGTTAATGATATGCCATGTGAGAAACATTGTTCTAAAAGCTTTATACGTATTAAGCCACTTAAATGTCACACTGTTGGATAAGATAGTTACTATCATCATCATTATCAGTCCACGGATAGGGGGAATTGGGTCACAGAGAGGTTAAATCTTTTAAACTTAGCCAGCATGGGTCCAAAACCTGTGCACTTATACTGTGCTATGCTGCTCACTGCCTCAAATGGGCCTTTGAGAAATAAACAAATAAATAAATAAATAGAAACAGGAAAGGAATAAAATCAGAAATCCAGAAATTATAATAATCAATTCATAAATTTTAAGGGCCTGACAGACGAAGAACCAGCAGACTTGGATATTTATTGGATAAGAGGTAAACTAGAGAGAAGAGCAAAAATTAATGCGAAGATGACAGGAGATATGACCCATGAATAAAAACATACTCCAGAAGGTTAAAGATGCCTGCGAATGTTTTGCTACTCTTCTTATCACAAGGTGGAGGCTGTAATTTCCCTCCCACTTAATCTGGACTGGCCTTAGTGATTTGCTTGACCAATAGAATGAACAGGAAGTAATACTCTGATTTCCAAAGCTAGGACTAAGAAGACTTGTAGCTTCTGCTCATGTCTTTTAGGATAATGTCTCCAGGAACTCTGCACTGCCATGCGAGAAGTCCACCATGCTGTAGAGGCCATAGGTAGGCGCTCCATATGGTAGTCTTGTCTGGACGCAGCTTGCCAGCCATCCCTGCAAAGGCCCCAAACATCTCGGACCCTCCAAAACTATAGTGTACCAGTCTGTCTCAGGAGTAGGCAATAAAGGGGTTCATTTTATGTAGAGAACTTAAAAATAATAACAAAACAGACAAAAAGTTGGTCTGCTTTTTTTTTATCACCATGAGCTGTCAATTCTAAGTAATGTCAGTGATGAAGTATTATTACCTGAAAAAAAAAATCTTTTGTTCTAATTTCTAAACAATTGCTGTGGTTACTGTTAAATTTTAATTTAACTGCACTTGTACAGTTCAAATTAGCACATTTTTGTTACTTATCCTGCATGGAATTTAATTTGGAGAGCTCCAATTATACAGTCAACCCTCAACACATCCAACGTGAGCAACACATGTTCATTTCAAGCTCTCTTTGGGGACATTGTAGAAAGTTCATTCTTTAACACCTATAGAACTATACATTCCTGCATTTAGATGATAGACTCAAATGATAGTATAGGAGAAGCAAAGACAAAGAAACACACCTGGAGTTCCTTCAATTCTGTCATTCTACCTGACCACTTAGAGTTTTTACTTGTATTTAAAATCTAACAGTGAAACAAGGTGTAAATTGCAAGGCGTGATATTGATGTTTGGCAAGTGAAAATTTTAGTCCATACACAAAATATTTTGCTGGATTTAAATAATTTTTCTAAAAGTTAAAATGTTTCTTCTATTTTAATCAATTTTTTAAATCTAAAGAATAAATAAAAAATTTTAGTACAATGTAGCAATTGCTTAAATTGTGTCTTTTGCAGATTTTTCAGCTTTGCAAAAATTAGCTTACTAGTTCCTGTGTAATTATTTACCTAAAATATTATTATATTGGACTATAACAAAAAGGATCAAAGTTCGAACTATGTAAATTAGATAGAAAAACTACTAAATAGTTGCGCATCTTTCCTTTTTTTGTACTGTAGTATCTATTTCACATTTTTTTCATAAAAGTTTAATCAAAAAACATTTTTCACTGTCTCTATTTCTTTGTGAACATTGTTATTATTAGGTTTTTATTTTATTTTATTTTTGTTGAAAAGGGTTTTTTTTTTTTTCCAGAAATTGCACCAAAGAAAAGCAAAGCTCTAGTTGATGCAGGCTTGTTGTGTAGGCATTAGCAGTACTGCCTTCAGTACTCGTTCATTGGACAGTAGCGCTACCCCAAGAAAAGGATGGTTTATTATTAGTTTCATTTCATGTTATTACTGAAAATAACTGTATCTTGTAAAGGAAGATAGTGCTGAAAAATGATCTCTTCTGCACACCATATATACGGGTACACTAGACCATCTCATCAATCAGATGGATAGTGTCAAGTGGCCAACATCAATTCCACGTGGAAGAAAAGAATCACTTAGCCAAGACCTGCCAGAATTCCTGAAGTCATGAAATATAATAAAATAGTCATTATTTTAAGCCACTAAGCTTTGGTGAGGCTCAAAATTATGGCAAAATATAAATGAAACATTTACAAAGCTAAAAAACTAGGAGGTTTACAATATTATTCACTTCATGAACTAATTTAATATGGATTTTTAAAACTGGTGGATCTTTATGAGGGTTTTTATTTACTTGATTTATTTTTAAAAGTCTTTTATAACTCTAATAAGTAATAGTCCTCAACTAACAAAGTTCCCTGGTAAACTCATTCCCAACCTACCACATTCCAAGGATCTCGAGAACTGCTAAGGTAAAGAAAAGTGTGCATTAAAGATAATTGGAAATATATAATCACCTGAGAGTTTAAGGGGTCTGGATTTAACTACTTGTTAAGCAATATTTTTTGAGCCCCTACTATGTTCCGGGCACTGTTTTAGGCACTGGAACATCACAGTGGGAAAAATAAAGTTTCTGACCTTATGAAGTTTATATTCTGGTAAATTATAATGATGAGTTTACAGCTGGATATATTTTATGTCAGCGATCATGGACACATTCGAGTGACTGTATACAATAGATATCCAGAAATAAAAGTGCCAGTAGATAGAACTGAAGATTCATACTTTAAAATGATTAGAATTTAGCATGTGTATTACTCAGTGATAAAGCCTGAGTGAAAATTTTAATTGTATGTCTCCTCTTTAACTGGAAGTTCAATATGAGCTTCAGGCACACCTGGATCCAGGTGCTCAAAGAAGGTCATGAGCATTGTTATTCTTTTCTATCCCTTGGAGCTGCTTTTCCCTGTGTTAGCTTCATTCTCAGATAGGTCCTCTCCTCTCCCTGTGGCAACACACATGACCATGGACAGGTCCTGGTTCATGTCATTCAGAGTCCACTCACAGTGCCTCTCACAGAGTAGGCACTCAACAAGTATTTGTTGAATGACTGAATTTTGGTTTATAATCCCAGATTTCTAAAAGTGGCCCTCTCTTCCCCAACATCCATATCAAAACCCAAATGGACTCTGATTAGCCCTGCTTTGACAATGTGTCCATTCCTAGACCAATTACTATGTTCAAAAAGATGAAGTTTTCTAATTGGCCAGTCTGGCTCAGGTGCCATCCATGAGAGCCCCAGTGTAACCCTATGGCACAAGAGAGAGGTAGTTCTTGAAAAGAAAAGATGCCTCACAAAGTAATGAGAAATACTCCTTACAGTGTGAAAGAGAGCAAAATGCAGTAGCCCCAAGAACAGAGTTAAAAGAATACTCACAATAAAAGACTAGTGAAAGAAAGGATCAAAAGGTAAGAGATAAACCTGGAGGATATAATATTCTAGGAAGTGAGGGAAAGAGATGGTTTCAAATGGCAGCCGGAACTCAACAAAGTCTAACCCACCATATAGAGAGGAAAGGAACCAAGAATAAATCCTAAAATAGTGTGACTTGCTGGATACTTAAAAAATATGTAATGAATATCTACTGTGTACCAAGTCATGTACTAAGGACTAGAAATATACAGGTATCTTCATGTGGTTTACAGTCTTTTTGGGGATATATAGCAGGAAACTGGCAAGTACAGGACAAGAGCTGTCTATAAAAAGCACCTGAGACAAGAAACATAGGATCACTGTCACAGCTGCCCTCAGCATATTCTTCAGATGTTCACTCTTGGCTCTGTGGTCCATACCAATCAATCAACCAATCAACCAAAGAATGAATGAAAAAGACAGTCTAAAATCTGTTGGTCAGGCACAGTGGTTCACACCTGTAATCCCAGCACTCTGAGAGGCCAAGGTGGGAGAATCATGTGAGGTCAGAGTTTGAGACTAGCCTAAGCAAGAGCAAGACCCCATCTCTACTAAAATTAGAAAATATTCGCTGGGCATGTTGGCCCAGGCCTGTAGTATCAGCTACTCAGGAGGCTGAGGCAGGAAGATTGCTTGAGCCCAAGAGTTTGAAGTTGCAGTGAACTATGATGACAATATTGACTCTATCCTAGAGTGGCAGAGCAAGACTGTGTCTCAAAAAAAGACAAAAAAAAAAAAAAAAAAAAACAAAAGCAAAACTCTCATACTTCCACTAATATAACTGCTATTAGTGACCATTACTATGTACTCGCATGCTACAAATATGGAAAGTGGCTTGCAAACTGCTTTTGTCAATTTCATGGCTCAAAGGATATGATTGGACTTGTGTTTTATCCAAAAATGTGATGGGGCTGCCCAAAAGATGTACTATTATATCTTATATCTTAATTCTAACCAAGTGTAAGGTTCTCTGAGCATTACAATTCATTTAGAATGGTTAATAAAATTACCTGTAAGAAATCAAAGACCTGAATAAATGGATAGAGTGTGTCCATGAAGTAGAAGGCTCAACAAAGCAAAGATGTCAATTCTCTCCAAATTGATCTATAGGTGTAACACATATCCTATCAAAATCCCAGTGAGATTTTTTGTATATGTAGACAAAATTTTAGATTATTCCAAAACTTACATGGAAAGGTGCGGCAACTAGGCTAGCTATAACACCTTGAAAAAGAAAAGAAAAGTAGGAGGAATCACGCTACTCAATATGAAGATTTACTGTATAGCTATGGCAGCCAAGACAATGTGGTCCTGGCACAGGGATAAACACATAGATCAACGGAACAGATAGAGAAACTAGGAACAGACCAACACAAACATGCACAGCTGATTTTTGACAAAAGTGCAAAACCAGTACAATATTGCTGGAGCAATTGGACATTTACACAGGCAAGAAAGTGAACTTAGACCTAACCTCATACCTTACACAAAAATTAACCAAAATGGGTCAAATTCTTCCATGTAAAACTTAAAACTATAAAAATCTTAGAAAAAAACACAGGAGAAAACCTTTATGATCTAGGGCAAAGAGTTTTTAAACTTGGCACCAAAATCACAGTCCATAAAAGGAAATACTGATAAATTGGGCTTCATCAAAACTGAAAGCTTTTGCTCTGCAAAAGACCCTCTGAAAAGGGAGTAAAGACAAGCTACAGACTGGTAGGAAGTATTCACAAACCACATATCTGACAAAATATAAGAACTAATAAAATCTAAAAACTCAATGATGAAAAATCCAATTAGAAAACAGGTAGAAGACATGAAAAAAACATTTCACCAAAGAGCACATGCAGATGGCTAATAAGCACATGAAAAGATGTTCAACAGCAATAGCCATCAGGGAAATGCAAATTAAAACCACAACCAGATAGTACTATACACCTATCGAAATGGCTAAAATATAAAACAGTAACAACACCAAATGCTATCAAGAATGCACTGAAACTGGATCACTCCTACATTGCTGGTGGAAATGTAAAATGGTACAACCACTATGGAAAACAGTTTGCCAGTTTCTTATGAACTAGATAACTAGTGCACAAACCAGCAATTGTATTCCTGAGCGTTTATCCTAGAGAAATGTTCACCAAAGATTGTACATGCATATTTATAGAAGCTTTGCTCATAATAGCCCAAAACTGGAAACCACTCAGATGTCTTTCAATGGATAGACACTTAAATAAACCATGGAATACTATTCAGCAATGAAAAGAAATAAACTATTGATACACGCAACAATGGATCAATTTCCAGGAAATTGAGCTTAGTAGAAATGCTAATACCCAACGAATACACAGTGCATTGAATTGAAAACAATTCAATATATATAACATTCTTGAAATGACAAAGTTATAGAAATGGAGAACAGATTCGCAGTTGCCAAAAATTAGGAATGAGGACGAAGGGTGCTATAAAAGGGTAACATGAGGGATCCTTGTGGTGATAGAACTATTTTTTTTGTCTTTATTCATATGTGGATACACTTACCTACACGTGTGATAATAAATTGCATAGAACTAAATACACACACAAGCAAGTACAAGTAAACCCACGTAAGATAGGCTGGCTTGGTTGTGATATTGTACTATAATTTTGCAAGATGTTACCATTAGGGAAAACTGGGTAAAGGATATAAAGTCTCCGTCTGTATTATTTCTTACAACCCCATGTAACATCAACAATTATTATACAATCAGGTTGTGTGTGTTGTTCACCATAATGAAAAGCTGCTACTAGCTTGAATGACCTGGGTAAGGAAATTCGGCTGCTGCTGCTTTCTGTGCAGTCAATGTGGACAAAAAGAATGAAAGGAACCCTGCTGTCTCTTAAAAAAACACATCAATTTCCCCTTTAGAACAATAGCAATAAAAACACCATTTTACAGATACAAAGACCAAAAAGCACGGGCAGGAAGCGAATCGCCAACAACTCAGAGTTAGTAAATGACAAAGCCAGGATTCAAAACCAAGTTTTCTAATGCCAAGGCCAATATTCCCTCCAAGGCCAGCTACACCATGGTTGCTAACAGCTTTAAACAGTCTTTGGCTAACAACTGTAGAGAACTCTATAACTGGCAGAAGAAGAGCTGTGTAATTAAATTGATCACTCTCACCTTTCATCATGTGAGTTTTGAATACTAGTTTGGGGAGATAAACTTTTGAGTTCATATGTAGGAAAATTGTGTTGCATATGAATATCTCATTTCATTAGTAACATACAAAATGATTTCAAGTACACTTGATCCTCCC
>RJWJ010011133.1:0-45189 GCA_004363605.1 Indri indri
TGCAGTGAGCTATGATGATGCCACTGCACTCTACCTGAGGCAACAGAGCGAGACTGTGTCTCAAAAAAAAAAAAAAAAAAAGAAAGAAAGAAAAGAAAAAAAGAAATTTGGAAAAACTTAAGTGCTCATCAACAGGGAAATCAGTCAACTCTGCTATATTTACATGGTGGAATACTACCAGCCATTAAAAAATTATGTAGACTTTACAACAGTGTTACTGAAAAGATGTCTACAGTATTTCATATACAGTGACCTCATTTTTGTAAACTTATATATTTTAAATATATGCACAGAAAAATGTTTGAAGGAATGTTTACCAATTTGAGTGGTAGAATTTGAGATGATTTTTTTCCTTTCTTATTTATGCTCAGCTGTATGGTTTGTAACTTATAAAAGTACACATATTCTTTTAACATCAGAAGAAACAACAGCCATTTTAACAGGGTAACTGCTACTTCTAAGGATATAATTTTTGGCATTCACCCATTTCCCTTTACAATGCCAAGAATGAAGAAAGTCACTCATAAAATCACAAACTACTGTTTGCTCTGGGAAACTCTCACCTCCTTACTTTGCCTAGTACCTATTGCCTACCATCTCCATTCCTATTTCAGATTTCAGCTTAATTAGCACCTCCTTGGGGAAGCCTGCCTTGATTTCCCTGGCTAGGTCAAACACCCCTAATATAATACTCTCTAGATACAATCTGACATATATTTGTATGAATATCTACTCCATGTGTCTTGGGAATGTGCCCACTTTTTGTGTTCATCACAGAATTCCAGAACTAACACAGAGCCTGGGACAGAGAAGATACTCAACGGATAACCCGTGGCTGCAGTCCAGAATCTGACCTCTTCCTGTAACTCAGACTCGCCTGTCCAGCTGCCCACTCAACATCTCACATAGAGGTCTAGCAGTCATTTCAAACTCGTCATGGCCAAGCTTAAGTTATTTGTTTCTTCCCCTTCCTCCCACTCAACCTACTCCTAAACTGGTGTGCCCTTATCGGTAAATTATACAGCCCAGCTGCTCAAAGCCAAGTAATTCTGATGTCATCTTTTTCACACTCTACATCCAAGCCATTGGCAAATCCTGTCAGCTGTATGTTCCCAACATATCCCAATCTGTCCTCTTTTCTCTGCCTTTGTCACCACCACCCTATCCCGAGTCGACTTCATCTCTCGCTTGGAGTAATACATTAGCTCCTAACTGTCTTCCCTCCTTCCCATCCTATACCCCTGCAGTCTACTCTGAGATGACCAATAAAAAAGGTCACGTCTTTTCCCTGTTGAAAACCCTCTTACCAGTTACTGATTGCACTTGGCCCAAGATGACCTGGTCTCTAGCTGACTCTCTAACCTAATTTCCTACCACTCTCCTGCCTTGATTTCTCCATTCTAGCCACACTGACCCTGCTGATCCTCAAAAATGTCAATCATACTTCCACCTCAAAGCTGAACAATTTTACCCCAAATACTTCCATGGCTTGTTCTGTCACCTCACACATGGTCTTCACATCCTGTCTTCAGAGCCCTTTCTGAACCATCCTTATGAAAATAACAGCCCCTGTAACTCTACAATGCCTTGCTCTGGCTTCTTTTTCTCCTCTACCCTTATATATGATAATCTGTAATGTACTTGTTAGTATATTTGTTCACTGTCTCTCCAGTGTTATTACTCCATAAAGGCAAGGATGTTGCTTTGTTTAGTGCTATATCCTTAATGCCTAGAATGAAGCCTGGTACACAATAGGGACTGAAATGAATAAATCCAGAAATGCCTGGGCTTGGAAAACAAAACTTTGAACAACATACTAGTCATAGCTCTTTTTTTCCTAGCAAGCGGGTCTTACTGCTCAGACTTCATCAAAAAAATAGCAAAAGTTTTAGGAAGCGAACAAGGAGTACATGACAATATCCTCACCTTACAGGTTACACATGCAAGTGAGCCCTCAAGTCCAAATCAAAAAAGCCCGCTTTCAAAGGCAGAGCATTTTTTTCTGATTTGAACTTCATAAAAATCCTAAAATATATATTACACATTTTTCCCTTGGACAGGTGAGGAAGGAAATAGGATCAGAGAGAATGAGTGACTTACACAAAATCACAAAGCTATCTTGTGGAGATAGTAGATCATGATCATTACCTTAGTTGTAAATTCAAATCAGGTAGGAAAGCAAATTTTTCTATTGATATAGAGAAGAGAGGAGTTACACTAGCTCCTCATCAGTATAGAATGGCAGGGAAACAACACAAAACACGAGTAGCAATCGAGTACACACATACCCTTTTCCAGGTCCCAGTTTGGGAGAGCCCACTCCCTCTTTTGTGCGAGAAAGTATGTCTCTGACTCGGAGGGCAGCCAGCGGATCCTTCTCTTTCCCCTTATCAGCCAAGGCAGTAGGACTGAGGTTCAATATGAGGAAAAGGCTGTTTAACAAGCACCAGGCACCCAGCAACTGGAAATTCTGATAGTGCTGTTGTGAAAGGCATAAAATAAAGACATAAACATAGAGACATTCACATCTTAGAAATGACAAGACAGGAAGAACAGAGCAGAGACGTGCATCTTACCTCACCACCAGCCCGGCGGGAATTGCTGATTGCTTGCCCAATCATGTCATAGATTTCGAGCTGTTCAATGTCAAGCAGACACAAAAATCTGAACAAGTTGACATATTTCATTATAAATGCTAAATCCTACCCAAATTAATATAACTTGAAGAGTTAAATATCCTCACGTCACTTTTCAATGATACAATCACATTACACTTTCCTCAATCTTCATATGGAGCTGATTCTTTTTTTTTTTCCTTGAGACAGGGTCTTGCTCTGTTGCCCCAACTAGAGTACAGTGGCATCATCATTGTTCACTGAAACTTCAAACTCCTGGGCTCAAGTGATCCTCCTGCCTCAGCCTCCCGAGTAGCTGGGACTATAGGCGTGCACCACCATGCCTGATTTTTCTACAGGGCCTCATTCTTGCTCAGGCTGGTCTCGAAGTCCTGATCTCAAACGATCCTCCCACCTCAGCCTCCCAGAGTACTAGGATTACAGGCATGAACCACCGCACCCAGCCTCCTTCTTTTCATTCAGTTCAAATGTAACCTTCTCAGAGGTGATCCCTCCACTCAATCAAAAGCAGCACATCCAGCCCCACATCAGATCACGTTCAATCACAATTTAAGTTTCTATGCACTTATCACTACCTAAAATTATCTTGTTCATCGTATGTCTCCTCTAAAAGTACACTGACCCATAGTAAGCCCTCAAATGTATTTGCTAAATGAATGACTAATCTTTCACAAGGTCCACTGCCACCACAAAGTTGTAGTGTTTTCTACAGAGCCAAAAGATAAAGGTAAGCACCTACGCAAACCAATAAGCCAAATAAACAGCTGAATTCCTCCTACCTCTTGGACCTACTACCCAGGGAAAGGAGTGTGGAGAATCCTCTAAGTCCTTTCCTCTATCAAGGAAGAAAGTGAAACTGGCCATATTCCCTCATTTAAACAATCAAGGTTCCCATATCCCCAGATAATTGGCTTACACATTTCTGGACAATTGTAGCCGCATCACTTTCATAGTCTTCTTCTTTGGAGCTCGTGGACCCTGTCCGCACTTGCTGGGCACTACCCACATGCAGGATGGCCATGCAGGTTGCTACACTCACACCTGAAAAAGAAGATGCACAAGTCCCAATCATGGAGTATCCCCAAGTATCCACCAAAGCTGAAACACAAAGCCATACCCTACTCACAAGCAATTCCATGATTTGATTACTGAAAATAAACTCCATAAAACCATACAATCCAGCAATCACACTCCTAGGTATTTATCCAAATGAGCTGAAAACTGAAGTCCATGCAAAACAACTGCACATGAATATTTATTTCAGGTTTATTCATAATTGCCAACAACTAGAAGTAAACAAGATATCCTTCAATAGGTGAATAAACTGTGGTATATCCATACAATGGAATATTACTCAACAATAAAAAGAGATGCGCTATGAAACCAGAAAAGACATGGAGGAACCTTAAATGCATTCTGCTAAGTGAAGAAAGTCAATCTGAAAAGCCAGCTTCCTATATGACTCCAACTACATGACATTTCAGAAAAGGTAAAACTACAGTAAAAACATCAGTGGTTACCAAGGGTTGAAGGACAGGGTAAGGGATGAACAGGTGAAGCATAAGGGATTTTTTAGGGCAGTGAAACTACTCTGTATGACATGGTCATGGTGGAAACACAACGCTATACATTTGTCAAAACCCACAGAACTGCAAAAACACAAAAAAGGAACCTCGATGTAAACTATAGACTTTAGTTAATAATAATGTATCAATATTGGTTCATCAATGATAACAAATGTATATTATGCTAATTCAAGATATTATTAATACTAATAAGGGAAACTGTATATGGAGAGAGAAGGTATACACAATTTTATGTAACAGAGGAGGTCTATACAATCTGCTCTATTTTTCTATAAGCCAAAAACTGCTTTAAAAATAAAATCTAGTAATTTTTTAAAATTAAAATTAAAAATAAAAAAAAAATTTAAGATTATGAAAAAAAAATTCCATACTTGGTACTTCTCAAAGACATCAAAGTCAAATCACTTTCTTTAAGTCAAATCCCAATTTATCAAATTTCAACAACAAAGCAGACGTGGGATCTTTAATACAACTACAAATTTTTAAGGAATCTTTAATCCTTATTGACTTTAATCACTTATTGACTAAGTACACTTAGATCCATATGAGGGTCATAAAATTCCCTGAAAATCAAAATTAATAAACCTCAAATTTAAAAATGCAAGATCAAAGGTAGAGCACTAGGAAACTAAGCCCTGGAAACTAGCTTGGAGAGAGCACATTCTCACATGTGTCCTTAGCTTTCTAAATGCTGCTGTTCTTGCTCAGTCCCTAAATGTGTCTTGCCTGAATTACTATAAATTCCTCCTAACTGGTCTCCCCACCTCCAGCATTTCCCTACACCAAAACACCTGAACACTACTGCCTGAATGTTCTTCCTAAAATACAGCTCAGATCCTCTCACACTTCAGAATATTTAATGGTCACTACTGTCTATAGGATATGATCCAAATGACTCAGTCTGCATTTCTGCGTCCTATTTTCTGTCCATTATACACATCCATGAATACTTGTAAAACCTATACTTATACACACATACATACACACACACTCTCTCTCGTGCAATTCCCCCAAATTCTAGGATGCTTTTGGTCCTGCTTTTTCTCTGACTAGGGATAACCAAGCTGAAATTCTACTAGTCTTTTTTTTTTTTTTTTTTTAAAGATAGGGTCCTCACTCTTGCCCAGGTTGGAATGCAGTGGAGCCATGATAGCTCATTGCAGCCTCAAATTCCTGGGCTCAAGTGATCCCCCTACTTCAGCCTCCCAAGTAGCTGAGACTACAGGAATGAGCCACCATACCTGACTAATTTTTTTTTTTTTTTTTTACTAATTAGTCATTTATTTAAAAGATGGAGTCTCGCCATGTTGCTCAAGCTGATGTCTTGAACACCTGGCCTCAAGTGATCCTCCTGCCTCAGCCTCTCAAGTAGCTAGGAATACAGGCACAAGTCACCACTCTTCCTACCTGTCTTATAAGATACATCAAAACTCTTCCGTGACTACTGCCTTTCCCAACTGAAAGTGAGCTCTACCTCCCGTAAATTTCCATAGCACTTTCTCCTGACCTCTCCGTTTCTCTTTATATATAAAAATTACTTATTATTAATAATGTCCTCTAAAAGACAGTGAGGTCCCTAAGAGCACATATCCCTTTATCTTTTTATTCCCATTTACACACGGATGTTCAAACTAAAGCTGTTCAAACGTAGGGAGATAAACCAACCTCAGCAATTTCTCGGTGCTCCCAAGGTCAGGTTTCCATGACTCCCTGTTCAAACCCTCACTTGCAGAACCAAGTAAACTTATGGAAGTGCTATACCTTCCAAGACATACCAGGAATACGGTATCTCTTAAAATTTAAAACCGGGGATCAGTGACTTGGGTTAGAAACTCATTTAACGTAAAAGAAGAGTAAACACCAGCTGCCAGGCCCCACGTCCAAGGCAGTACGATCAACAGGAAAAAGGGATTTTATGGGATCCTGAAGAATAACATTCTTCACATTTATCAATATAAACGGGTATCACCTGTTCCCACGAAGCCTTTTTCAAACCTGCTCCCACAGCAAGACTCGATCTCTCTCTCCCTTGTGTACCCAAAATATTCTATTATTTCTCTTACTGCTTTTATCTTCCTGTTTTATGTTATACTATTTAGCCCTGTTTTATGTTACACTATTTAGCCCTGTTCTCCACTACTCAGGTGTAGGCTCCTTGAAGACAGGGACCACATGTTCATCTCAATATCCCAACAGTCCTTGGCATCTTGTTTTTCATACAGTAAATACTTAATATCTGCACATACTATGAAATAAATATGCATGTAACACAATGCCAACAGTTAAACTATACGAGCATTTACAAAGATTCCTACTGAAATCTTATTTCACCTAGATGCAATATGAGATGATCCTTGGGGGAAGGAAGTAAAGAGGGAGAGAATAGAGTACTAAGAAGAATTCTCATGGTTTCCTGAAAGTATACTTGTGCTTGGCTGAGAAAATGAGACCAGACATAACAACTTCTCACCTGCATACAGACAACTTAGGCTGAGGACTGTCACATCTTGTAGACGAGAAGGATTCAAAGGTTCCAGCACAGGTAGAGAAAGGGTATCCAATGCCATAGTTACATCAATCACCAGTGAATGAAAACTAGAACATAACAGGAGATGATCAACAAGTATATTTTAGAATCACTTGTTTCTATAATGTGATAATTAAAGAAAATCAGCATGCCATAAAAACTAACCAGTTATCTCTTTTTCGATTAGAATGTAAAGCATATGCACTGTGGAGCACCTTACCCATTTCGAACAGCGGTGGCATCTGCTACTGTGGCAGGCATGATGAAGAAGGAATTAGCTAACACTGCATCTTGGAACCGATTGATATAGCGTAGGAAATATGGCAGGTTCAAACACACACGCAGTAGCTTTTCTGAGCCACCTACATTAATGAAAAGGCATAAGTTTACAAACAGGCCTTCTCTGTTTGATACTTCTGCATATGAAAGAAGCACACTTAAAGAATTTTTGTAACCAGAGAAACCAGCTTTCTGACAACAGCTGGGAGTCTTACCAAGCTCTTGAAGACTAGCTACATTCTGAGCTATGAACACATTTTTGGTTTTGATAGCAGAGGCTTGATCTGTGGATGACTGCTCGTCATTTTCTCCTTCCACCTGAAAAGAAACACAGGGCCTATCAAGACAGTATCATCTGATCACACTGCTTGCTTCCCTGGAGTTCAGAATCAGACCATCTGTGAAAAGTAAGTAGTAGCTCCATAGATATTCTTCAGATTCCTCAGTTAATAAAGGGGAAATTCCTCACTAATGTTGGAAAAAACTGCAGGTTATTTTTCCAAGAGGAGGGAAAAAATATATAGCTTTAAAATATATATATTCTACAACTAGTATAGAGTGATACCTTGTACGGAAAACTACACATGTTCTTTGTTCATTTGCATTGAGAGATGCTTAGAAGAATGGTCACTAAAATAGCAATAACTGTGGACAGAAGGAGTTGGGTGAATTGTCCTTGTTTTATTTTGTATTCTTCAACTTTTTTCTATCATAGGCATGTATATCATTTCCTATCACAAACATAAAATATATTGCTTTTCTCCTCTAGTGTTATCATTTTAACAAATCCCATGGAGACGAGGATATTTGGCTGAAGGAACTCACCAGAGTCTGTGGACTGATAGGTTGTGACACTACAGTTCTAGGGTTGAACACTGAGGTCAGCTGGTTCAAAAAATTCATCTGTACCTCCTTCTGCCTCAGCTCAGGGCTTACTGGTGAGGCCAGCTCTTTCTGATCTTCCACTGTAAGATATAAAAGCAAGAAAAGGGCTGAGCAGAGTGCCACTGGAAGGCAAAAAAGGAAATCTGGCCAAGAAGGCAGCTACGTAATCAGGTCAAAAGAACACTCACCATCTGAAAGTGTCTTCACTGTTTGTGGCAGCTTGGCAGATTTCATCATTGCTGTAAATGTGATGATTTCAGTTCTATCTAGTCGGCTACAGCCAGTGCACAGGCCCTTGATTAGGAGAATCAAGTGTTTCTGAAAAGAAAGCAAATTCAAATATATCTTTCAGAAGACTCCATTCTTTTGGGAATTCTGACACAGGGCCAAATTTAGGTTCATATAAAGATCAGCAATTTGAGGGAGAATACACTAAAGCAAAGATCAAAAGCTGATGGTCCTCAGACCATATCTAGCTTACAGATTTGTCTTAGTGTCTCACAGTATTTTTTTAGTATTTGAAGTTATGGCTAACTTTTTTAAAAATGGAAGGATTCACATACAAATCCACATTGCTTACATTTCTCAATAATTCACAAAATCCAGCAACCATGTACCTCTACTTTTGCAGAGCAATAATCAACTAGAACCAAAGAGTGATTGGCTCCTTTAGCTGGGGGCTGCAACCTTCTCAACTAGCACACTTTACTCATTTTCTGTTGCTGTCTGGCCCCTGTATGTACATAAATCTGCAATCCTTAAAAAATACTCTGTAGACCTACATACCAGAGGGAGGCAAACTATAGTTCCAGTTCAGCCCCACTATCTGTTTTTGTAAATAAAGTTTATCGGAACACAGACACGTTCGTTCATTTACATAGTGTCTAGGCTCCTTTCACACTACAAAGGTAGAACTGACTGGTGCAACAGATAACATTTGGAGTGCAAATTATTTCCTATCTGGTCCATTAAAAACAAGTTTACTGACCTCTGCTCTATGCTACCTGCTCTCCATCAATTCCTAGTCAGCACAATCCTATTTTATAATAAGGGCCATAAATGGGTCCATCACTCTCACCTGAGACACAGCACAAGCCTCATCTGGATTCTCCAGACGCAGGAGAGAAAACTCAATGAGAACTTTACAGGCTGCTGCCACCGACTGAAGTTGGTTCCGGGGAACTGGGAAAGGAATGAACTTTACTTAATCTCAGACTGCTCAGCCCCGCAACCAATTGATCAAGCAAAACAAGTATTGAGCTCTATGTCCAACAGTCCCAATATCATTCCATGCTAATAATCATTCAGAACCAAAAACCCAAAGGGCAAACAATTTTGGCACTGATAACCATCAATTGCATATAGATCAATTTATCTTAAATTTATTGGAAATTAAGATAACTACTATAAGAGATACTTATGTCACACTTAGTGCCAAGCACTTCAAATGTATTAACTCATTTACTTAAGCCAATTCTATGAGATAGATATTGTTATTATCCTCTCCCCCCATTTTTAACAGATGAGCAAACTAAAGCACAGAGAGGTTAAAAGACTTGCCCAAAGTCACAAAGTCACACTGAAATCCAGGCAGTCTGCCTCTAGAGTTCATGCTATCAGCCACTACACTGTACTACTTCTCCTTTCCTGTAGATTCTAAAATGACATTTTGCAAGGGGCTTCCTACACCAAGTTTCTTCAAGCTAAAAGTAATTCTTCCGCCAGTAGCCAGTGCCCATAATAAACAGTATTGGACACTGAAAGATTATTCAGCAGCTCTATAGTTTCATTTCAGTTTACTTGCTTAGCAAACTATTCAAGTAAACAAATAATTAGAATTCTTGAGGACTGAGTTAGGATTTAAAACAACTGAAAATGTAAAAATTCAGAAATAATGTAAAATAGGGCTTTGTCACTTTTCGGGCAGAAAAATGAAGAAAATGTGAACTGAAGTTGAAATACCTTCATATATCAGAGAATGCAAAAGAAGAATTCACATTCTCACCAAAACCAAATAAGTAATAGAGCCTTAGTTAGTGGCTGCTAACCCCACAGGACAGTATCTACCCATCACCACCCCCAAGAAATTAACACACTAGTAATTATGTGTATGAATTCAATAAAACTCTTTTGATCAACAAGGGAAGAGAGGCTGACAATGGTTATGAAGCAGGTGTCTAAGCCCTGTAATTTTTAAATTCCACTTAGTTGGCCTAGGTAAGGGAATCTCTGGCGCCTCATCCTAGCTGACAGCTATCTCTGCTCCTAGGTGAGCAGCTTAGGAGTGCTAAAACACAGACTTCATTAACAGCTTGTTCAGACACTCTAACAAGAAGTTAAACAATCTCCCTATTCACAAGCCTTCAGAAGGGAGTGACAAGAATGGAATACTGGCCGGGCGCGGTGGCTCATGCCTGTAATCCTAGCACTCAGGGAGGCCGAGGCGGGCGGATCATTCTGAGCTCAGGAGTTCGAGACCAGCCTGAGCAAGAGCGAGACCCCGTCTCTACCAAAAAAATAGAAAGAAAATTAATTGGACAGCTAAAAATATATATAGAAAAAATTAGCCGGGCATGGTGGTGCATGCCTGTAGTCCCAGCTACTCGGGAGGCTGAAGCAGAAGGATCACTTGAGCCCAGGAGTTTGAGGTTGCTGTGAGCTAGGCTGACGCCACGGCACTTACCCCAGGCAAGAGAGTGAGACTCTGTCTCAAAAAAAAAAAAAAAAAAAAAAAAAGAATGGAATACTTACTGAGGCTGCAAACTGTTGTAATATAGTGTGTGGAAAGTGCAACAAAAGATGAGTAGAATGGTTCGTACTGCTTCTCATGGTGCAGGATTTCTGATTCACTGCCAAAAAAAAAAAAAAAATCAGTCAGATTTACTTAGTGCTTACTATGTGCCAGATACCCCTTTATGGACATTACCTTATTTAATACTTTTAGCAACCCTACTTGGTAAGTAGTATTATCATCCCTACATTGAAGATTGGTAAAGTTTAGAGAATAAAAATTAAATATCTTGCTCAAGATTATTAGGCTTAATAAGAAGTAGAAGGTAATAAAGAGAAAATATTTTGCAACTCACTTAGAACTAAAGAAATGCAAGTATAAGGCCGGGCGCGGTGGCTCACGCCTGTAATCCTAGCACTCTGGGAGGCCGAGGCGGGCGGATCGTTCTGAGCTCAGGAGTTCGAGACCAGCCTGAGCAAGAGCGAGACCCCGTCTCTACCAAAAATAGAAAGAAATTAATTGGACAGCTAAAAAGATATACAGAAAAAATTAGCCGGGCATGGTGGCGCATGCCTGTAGTCCCAGCTACTCGGGAGGCTGAGACAGTGGGATTGCTTGAGCCCAGGAGTTTGAGGTTGCTGTGAGCTAGGCTGACGCCATGGCACTCGCCCCAGGCAAGAGAGTGAGACTCTGTCTCAAAAAAAAAAAAAAAAAAAAAAAAAAAAAAAAAAAAAAAAAAAAAAAAAAAAAGAAATGCAAGTATGAACATAACAGGATATCAATTTGTTCTATATTACTGATTGGCAACAACCAAAAGCTAATAATGCCTTCATTATTGATGGCCAAATGGGGGTAGACCAGAGCAATCAAAATTGTTAATGGAAATACAGATTAAAATAACCCATTTTGAGGATCAAACAAGGCTAGCCCATAATGCAGCAACTTAAAAAGAATCAACTCAAGGTAGGAAATCATGTGATCACTGCTAAAACCCCAAATTCACCAGGTTCCAGAGTCATCCCCCCACTCTACCTAAAGCTAGATCACAACGGTCAGCGATTTTTTTTTTTTTTTAACCACATCCCTTATCTTCAGCTGAGGAAATGCCTTCTTCCAAAAAAATCTGCAACCCAGCTAGGTCTAAAGGCTGGATACATTTAAGTCATTCTATCAAATCAGATGCTAATCCATAATTGATGAAACATGAAGGCAAAGAAAAGACTAAAATCTATAATATTAAACGAAAAGAGCAGAGCTGTGGCTAAATAGTTTCCTTAGTGAGTTAATTCCCCAGCAAGAAGTGTCAGTCTAGCAAGGGAAATGTAAACAAAGTGAGGACTCCATTCACTCCCTGCAAGACTATCCACTTGCCAAACGAACACAGGAGCCAAAAAGACAAGTTGATGTTTGGAAGGTGCCAATGTCAGTGATGAATCACCTCAAACAACTCTTAAGAGTCTGGCACTGCAAGCATTTTTCTATTTGGAGATTTATCAAGGATAAATGGGTATATATCAAAGACTAATCCCTTATCTTAGAATATCTTCTTCACCAAAAACAAATATTTATGTAGCACCTATCATGTGCAAGTATCTTCCTGCTCACCAAGGATCACTTTCCCCTACTTGACAGGATGATAAAAAGGAGGAAACAAAACCTTTAAACATCAAGCAGCACTCAGAAGTTCCTAGTGACCAACATATTTGTAAGGCTCATATAGTCGGCAGAAAATTCCCTAAATCCCCTTGCTTCTACCTTATATACTTAGTTTTTCCTTCACTTCCATCCTTATACTTATGCATTGTGCTAAGGCTGTCCCACTCTGTAAATTTTTTTTTTTTTTTGAGACACAGTCTCGCTCTCTCACCCCAGCTAGAGTACAGTGGCCCACTCTGTAATTTGATGTTATGTTTTACTGAGTTAATTTACCTTCCCCGATTTATTTCAAAAGTTTGGAGCTGCTTACCGCCATTTTCAGCTAAACAGGTTTACCAAATCCAAGAGAAAAACTGCCCACCCAAAGAATGAACTTAATCTGTTGTTTTCATTCTCATTCTGTTCATGAAATATATCTAAAATATAGAAATAGACTCATTTAATTGCCTGTTTCAGTGTTACTCTATTGTGATTTAATAAACCTGACTTCCTCCTCTAGAAATACACAATAATAGTCTTATTCCAACAAAGAAACACAAAGAATG
The DNA here is from genome assembly GCA_004363605.1 of Indri indri. Taxonomy (NCBI): domain Eukaryota; kingdom Metazoa; phylum Chordata; class Mammalia; order Primates; family Indriidae; genus Indri; species Indri indri. The sequence continues at coordinate 12,846 of RJWJ010011133.1, forward strand.
AACTTTGGGGAAAGACAGACATTGGCAGAGGAAAAATGGAGCAGTCTTCAGCTCCACTTACAATTTGATTGGGGCAACTAAGAATAAACCCGGGAAAAATTAGTTTTAAAAAGACTTGAAGGAGGGTATAGAGAAGGCATGGACATTGTCATATCTCCTGATTTTGGAGAACAGCATGCATGAGTCAGCTAAAAGGGATGTGCGGGGCCATACTTCCCTACCCCACCCTCATTCCCCAAGAAACTGATAGACACCAAGACACCAGAGGATGCTAAGAAATGAAAAAATGGAACAAAGGGCAAGAAGTTAGGTAGGAAGGGGAAGGATGAAGAAACCGAAGGCAAATATAATACAAAGAAAGAAAAATAAGGAGACTGAAACGTGCAAGGTGTCTTTGTTCTAATTGGTCAAGCTATTTTCCTGAAACACCTGCTGCTTCTAATAAACTTTTCAACAATAGCACCACTGAGCCTGAAACACTGCTGATAGACATAGAATCTGAAGCTTTTATACTGCATACTAAATAAATGTTATGCACAGTACAAAGGCAAACAGCAGCTAAGCAGCCAGGTCAGAGAATCCAATTTGATGTGTAAGTGAAAAAAGAACTGGCAGGGTCTGGAAATATCTAGGTCTTTCTAGGAAGAAATGGAAATCTGAGAAGGGGATATATTAATAATAAAAGACTAAGGATTCACCTCTCTTCTCCCTCTTAAATAACACACTGTTTATCTTTTTTGTAAACAGTGAAAATGCCACGAGCCCCTTTCCCCACATCCGATTCATGAACTCCCAAGTATATACAGAATCCATTACGCTTATTCATATATGTACATAGTCGTCTGCGTGAACCAAAGAACTGAAAACTTTCTTTCAGATACCTCCCTCATACTCTTGACAAACCTGTGATGAATGTTATACTAAGATATGGAAATATTAATCATAAGGACTAATCTCACAATTATACTCTATCCTTTGGTAGTGGGCTTGTTTTTTTCTGTAGGTCAATTATCAGTTCATGTCCTACAGCATATAAATTGAAATGAACATAGCATTCATGCATCCCTTTCTCCTTGTCAAGATTTTTAGGAAATGATTGTGCATTTTCTAATGGGAATGTTTAACAGCACTCCCAGCCCCTTTCCGAAGCAGGTGTCTTTGCCCTAAATTCTATCAAATATTTGGGAGTAGAGACTCTTAAAGAGGCCAGGTCTGCCCAGGAAGGACTGGCCCAGGGGAAAAGGTATATGTATTTTTTTTATCTACAAAGATTCAACCAACATGTTCAATGACAACCATGCTCACCAGTATATCTTTTCACAGAGTTAAGAAAGGAATTCTCAGTACCTTAACACAGAAGGCTACATTCCCCAACTATACTAATTAATTCCACACATGGTATGTGTTCCATTGAACTAGTTCTAGTTCCATTTCTGGCCTGGGAAAGTAATAGTGTTGAAAAGATTTTCTTTTAAGCTGCGTATTAAATAACAGTGTTAAAAAGATTTTAGTGGTCTTTACTACTAAAGACATGCTAGTGCTACAGGCAATAGAAATGAAAATTAACTCCCCCTTAAATAGACTCAGATATCTTTTTCTTTCAAAAATCTAATGACTTTTGAGAGTCTGCTCCCCAATTTATTCATGCTGATCTATTCCTCCTTTGTTTCACAGTCTGGTTACAAAGTCAAACAAACTTAACAAACAGGGTCTAGACCTAGGAAATTTTTTTATCTGCCTTTTCTTCAAAAAGTCAATTCCAACCATAAAAGTATGAAAAAACAGAGATAGAAAGCAGAATGGTGGAGTACTGAGGACTCCCCTAGAGCATATGTCATCATTCCCAACAGTCAAAAGAGAGGAATTCAATGGATGAACAGGCTGCCAGACAGGAAGTAAGGGCTGGCATGATGGAGCCAGGACATAAAAAAGGGATTTTTTTGTGTGTGATATTTGTGAAAGTAATAGATTGCAACAGAAAAATAGATAGTCCTTTCTGCAAGGAAGAAAAACATGGCAGGCAGAACAAGAGAAAGAATCAAGGGAACTGCAAAAGATGTGAGTGGCAACCACAGAAGTAAAGTAGCAGCCCAGGCATCTAAATCTTTGATTAGCTGGAAAACAAAGCCCGCTTCAGCATCTATACAATGTTGGCTTTGATTTGGTACTATATCCTGTGGCCATAACTCTCTATGCAAGAAAGACTTCCACAATTCTGAGACCTTTACTTCATATTTTGGAACACCAAATACATAAAACTTTTGAGAAACAGAATACAGATACAAGGGTATAATTTGTGTGCTCTAAGCTAGGGGTTGGCAAACTATGGCCTGCAGGCCAAACCCAGCCAGTCACCTTTTATTGTATGGCTCAAAGCTTTAATGTTTTTTAATGGTTGGGAAAAAAATCAAAATAGGATGGTGCGGTGGCTCACACCTGTAACCTTAGTACTCTGGGAGGCCGAGACCGGAGGACTGCTTGAGCTCAGGAGTTCTGAGACCAGCCTGAACAAGAGCGAGACCCTGTCTCTACTAAAAATAGAAAAAATTAGCTGGGCATGGTGGTACAAGCCTGTAGTCCCAGCTACTCGGGAGGCCGAGACAAGAGGATCACGTGAGCTCAGGAGTTTGAGGTTGCTGTGAGCTAGGCTGACACCACAGCACTCCAGCCCGGGCAACAGAGCAAGACTGTCTCAAAAATAAATAAATAAATAATCATCATCATCATCATCAAAATAATATTTTGTGACATGTAAATATCACATAAAATTCAAATGTCATTGTCCATAGATAAGATTTTGAACACAGCCACACCTATTCATTTATCTATTGTGGCTGCTTTTACATTACGGCTGCAGAGTTGAGCAGTCCACATAGTGAACACATGACCCACAACTATTTACTATCTAGCCCCTATTTATAGGAAGTTTGCCCACCCGTGCTCTATACCAAACTGAACACGATATGTTTAGTTCTTCTCACTGTAAAGAACTTGTAAGCCAGATATTTCTCTGGAAATTCGTAAGCTCATACTCCTCTCACAGAGCCTGCACAAGACACTAAAACAGGCTTTCAAAAAGAGGGTGTGGCAGAGGCTACTAGCACATGGCAAAATTTATACATAGTTTGATGTATTTGGTTTTTGCTCCTTCCACAGGTTGGAGCATGTTGCTTAACTATTACAGTTTAAAAGGCATGGTCCCAGAACCCAGGATGTATGGTAGGGTGTCAACAAATGACTTCATAACCTACTCAGTTCACATCCTTGGAAACATAAAAGTATGTTCTAAAAAGAGTGGAACATGGTTGATTATAAGTAACATGACTACGACTCAAGAAAAATACCACTAATCCAAATGTTTAAAACAGTAAAAAGAGGCTATATAATTTGAAAGTAGTATCTTAGATACTCTCTTACATCTTCAGAACATTCTTGGCTTAATGATTAGATAGGAAAACCCTTCTGTAAAGTTAACTGTGAAGTCACCAAACCCAACCATTATTTTATTATAATTTGTTAAAAACTCTACATCCAAAGCATCACAAGCATAACAACAATAAAAAGCACTATAATAAAAAACTTGCCAAATCATGGGCCTCCCGTGTAACAAGCAGTAATTTCTAACCTCCTGGACAACATTTAGATATACCCTGGTTGACATGAAGCTAAAATGACCTATCTAGCAATTTCAGGGAGTTGCCGAAGTAAGGTTTGGCTAGAAAAATGAAAGCGAGACTGGCTTTAAAAGCGTAAGTCTACTATGAAACTAACGAAAGACTCCTCTGCACACAGTACGTCAGGAAAAAAGCACTCTGAAATCACCACCTTCATATGAGTACAACTCTCACTAGCTAAGGATCACTGTGCAAACAGACAAAACCGTGTAACAGCAAACCGACAGTGTCCTTTGTAAAACAGTGAAGATATCTTACTGGGGGAGGCGGAGGGAGGGAGAGACGACACACTCCTTTGGGAAAACGATCTCTCAGACTCACACACTAAAATATTTTTAATCAAAGACCGTTAGGAAGGAAATGTACAAAGAGTGCAAGTAAAAAGAAAGTCATCGAGGGTAACTAGCGGCTTCCGTCACAGAAATAGCACGTGCCCCCATTGATTACAGCACCACAGAGAGACGGTTATTAAATTATGTGGTAGGTCCCCAACTTAAACCCGGGGCTCCGCTCCCGCCCAGGCTAGGGGGATGAGTGAGAGCGAGAAATGCAAACTCATCTGTGCCCTGACCTTAACACAGGGGCAGCCCTGCGGACATTCCCTTAAGAGCGCGATGCATGTAAAAGTCACTCTCAAACGAGTCTGGGCACGCCCTCCCTCGAGGGCGGCCTCAAAACTTTTGCTCCAGAGGGGAAACTGAGGCACAGATTATTTACAGGGGCTGGCGGAAGGAACCCCGGATAAGCCTTCGTCTTCCAGGGCCGGGGAGCCCCGAGACCGGGGCTGGGGCGGGGATCCCCGCGCGGCAGGAGGAGGATGGGGAAGCGGGTCCAGATGATTCGGATCGACCTCCCCTTCCCCCTCCCCCCACTGCGCCGCCCCGCCGGAGCCGCCGCCCGGTACCTCTCGATGACTGAGGCCACCAGCTGAGGCAACTCCTTCATCTCGAAGGCGGAGTAGGACGCGGACAGCAGGGGCCGCACCGCCACCTCCCAGCCAGGGGTCGTGTCCGCCCCTGTTGCCGGGGCCCCCGGCGCCGGCGCCGCTGTAGCCGCCTCTTCGCCGCCGCTCGTCGCCATCTTCCGTCGTACTACTGCGGCTCCCTCCGGGGGCTTGCCACCGGCCCAGCGCCGCCTCCCGGGAGGGGGCGGAAGTGACGCAATGGGCGCGTCAGACTACGCGACACGGTCGCGGGCCAAAAACACGCGACGTGCGGAGCTTCTGGCTTCTCGGCTCCCACAGCGGGAGATTGGCGAGTTCTGGAGGCGAGTCGGAGTCCCGCGCCTGCGCAGAACGCTGCGCTTCGGAGGAGGTGGGGAGGGCGTTAACCTCCGCGCCTGCGCGTTGGGAGGCGCTCATGCAGGTGGGAGCAACGTAGCTTCCGGGCACTCAGGAAAGGTGAGTTCGGGACTTAGGTTCGGTGGGCAAGTCCTGGGCGGTAGAGTAGATTCCGCATCGGCGAATGTAATGGCCCCAGCCAGGGACAGCTAAGGACGAGAAGAGGGGGCCAAAGCTTAATCACTCTCACCCTCTTCTTTCCCTTCCTAATGCCCCCCAATAGTAATACTGTAGCGCTTCAGAGTTTACAAAGCTTTCTCCTCACACCACCTCTCGCTATTATTTTAATCACTAATCCTGATTTCGCTTTGCGCTCAAATCTCTTATGTGTTTGCATTACTCTCATTAATAATCTTACCAGATCTCTTATGCATCCCGCTTTGCAATTTGCCCCACAAGGTTACGTTTTCCCCGTTTTTCAACTAGCAATGAAAGAACGTAAGCTTTTATTCACAGGAGATAATTCTGAGATTTTTGCCGGTAAAATGATCTGGCTACAGGAGCTAAGAGTTAAAAGCTGTTTGGGTCGAGGAAAGGTATGCATGCATTGAGGACAGATCTTGGTGGATGGCTTCAAGCTCTAGGCCTGTGGCCTGTAGTTAGCTTAAATAAAGACATCTTCGCAAGAACCGTGAAGACGGTTTGAAATAACTAAAGCCCTAAATTTTCCCGCATGTTTTATTAGTCTTTTTTATCTCGATTGTAACGCTGATAGATAAATTGGTACCTAATTAATCTTTTAGTAAAAAAAAAAAACCCCAAAAACTTACATTGGAAATAAAATTCAGTCAAGGCCAGTCGTGGAGGAAAATGTGGCTTCAATGATAACAATAGGGATTTTCCTTTAGTGTGTACTTACCAGGAGATAATAATAGCAGCAAGTTTCTTAAACATAAAAACATGAAAAATGGAAGGAAAAAAAACTTTCCATAACACGGTAAATATTGCACTGTTTCGAGATGCTGAACAAGAGCCCTAAGGAAGGGCTGGAGACCAAGAATTTCACAGTAGCTTTGGGACATTAATTTTATTTTAACCAAAGGACAAAAATAATCTGCAAAGGTTCTCTTGGAGAGATTTTGGGAAATAAAAGATCAAATGTTCCTGCTCCCCTTCCTTCCCTCTCCATCTGCTGCAGCCAGAAGAAAGAGAATAAAAGGCAAATGCAAATTATCACAGGGAGATCTGTACCTGTACCCAAATTCATATTTATTACATACTTTTTTATGTTTCTGGCTCATAGATTGGGAGAAAGCAATCCAAATAAAGATCTTCCTTTATTTACCACATTTATTTCAGTACTGGAAGTTTGTTCTTATGTTGCCACAAAGACTTGGAATGGTGTCTTCATTCCAAATTTAGATGGCAAAAGAGAAACAGACTAAAAAAGACGTCTAGATGAAACATGAGCTTCTGATACTCTGATCAAGAAAATTAGATAGAAACTAAAGAATTGTAAATAATTCTTATGAATTAACTGAAGAACTTAAAATACTAGTTCCCTTCTAATTCCTGGTGCCTGGAAAATAACTGAAATTTAAAACTGATAAAAGATATGATACAGTCATGTTACAGGAAATGCAATTAAAGAAAAAGCAGCCATTGCTGTATGCTATGGTTTAAAGATCAGTGTGAGGCACTGATGAAGAGAACTGTTGGGAGCTGTTAAAGTTCTACATATTGTTTTTTTGTAATTCAGTGATTTATTTAACTAGAAGATTGTGGAATATATTGTAAATGTGCAATAAAGAATGGCTTTTAAATTTTTTTATTAGTAAATGATTTAATGTCTGGAATAAAGAATTGTTGGTAATAGGCTTATGAATCTGTAGAAAGAAAACCTGACATTTTCATTTATAATTACAGTAATCCTTTAATATTTTTTCCATTAAAAGAAAAAAAGGATCCGAATCATTACAACGTGAAAGGGAAAAGTTCTGTATCTTGACATGAGTTGTGATTACATGGATATACACACACAGTAGTCCTTGAGTCATATGCTTATGATTTGTACACTTTGTAAATTATATGTCAAACAATCTAAAAACAAAAAAGATGTCAATGTGCCTCACTGCAAGAAACACGAAAGCAAGAGATATTGGCATCTTTATTTTTAAAAAAAGTCCATCTGATACAAAGTTGCTTGAAATAAATCCTTATAGATACAGGCCAGGCGAGGTGGCTCACGCCTGTAATCCTAGCACTCTGGGAGGCCGAGGCGGGAGGATCGCTTGAGCTCAGGAGTTCGTGACCAGCCTGAGCAAGAGCAAGACCCCATCTCTACTAAAAATAGAAAGAAATTGGCCAAACAACTAAAAATAGAAAAAATAGCTGGGCATGGTGGCGCGTGCCTGTAGTCCCAGCTACCCAGGAGGCTGAGGCAGGAGGATCGCTTGAGCCCAGGAGTTTGAGGTTGCTGTGACCTAGGCTGACGCGACAGCACTCCAGCCCAGGCAAGAGAGTGAGACTCTGTCTCCAAAAAAAAAAAAAAAAAAAAAAATCCTGATAGATACAGTGTTTTTAGAAACAATTAAATGAATAAACCTTAGTTGTTAGCTCCCAGGGGACAACAGAGGTCAATCTGTTTTCAAGGTTTTACAGTTAAAAGAGCCAAGTAATCAGTGCATATTTTGTAGACACTCCTACTGCAATAATGAAAACTACAAGTGGAAAGCAGTTCCTTTTTGGTAATTCAACAAGAATATAAGGAATTAGATTAGAAGCCTAACTCAATTTAGTAATATGGTACAATTATTTGTAATCCACAAGTATTGATTCTTTTCCCCATAATACTGTATTTCATATGGTGTGACTTTAAAAGAAAATGTACTTTGCAGCCTTCTTGCTTTAAGAAAGCAGGGACTAGAATAGAATGTCAGTTTTACAGAATAGCAGGAAGCAAGACTTACAGGAAACCAAGGAAGGAAAGAGCAAGATTGAAATTGTTAAAATCAGTACATAAGGTGAACATCCAAATTTGCAATGGTGTTCATTAATAGACAATGTGAATTAACAAGTGCCTGACTCACAAACTTCTACAAAACAAAGCTTAGATACAGTAATTCAGCTTAATCAAGTAACTTACATAAGATCAAAATTATATCAGAAAAGTTTTATGAAACATTATTTTTTATTCCTCAGCTGGGCTATTACCATCCTTTAGGATTTACATTCTCAGGAAAGTTTTGACCTATGAGATTGAGAGAAACACACCACAGGGAGCAAATGTGGTACAGTGTTATACGTTGGGGCATCTGGGCAGAGCATATCTGGAAATTCTTTATACTATTCTTGCAGCTTTTCTGTAAGTCTGGAATTGTGTCAAAACAAAAAGGAAAAAACAGTTTATAAATACTTTGCTTTATGATGCCTTTGCTTTGTAATTAGGAAACCATGATTAGAGTACGATAGACAGCCCACTATATGCCAGATACCTAACAGAAGCAAAGTAGTTTACATGTAAAGTCTAGGGAAAGTGGAGCCAGATGATGATACTGTATCCTTTAGCACTGTTGTCGGGGGGGGGGGGGACAGGGGGGTAGCGAGGGACCATCCTCATCTCCATTATAGATATATGCCTATATTAAAAACCACAAGTAGGATATTGCATCCCCTGTTCTCACTCCATAACAATCAAGCAAACTTAGCATTTTAACTCAGTATATCAGCTGTTTTATAAAAGAAAATATATATGACAGCTAGCAGACATAAGTATTCTAGTCCTCTTTGCAATTGTAGTCTTCATTATCATCAATAAACTGGCATTCTGATTATCAGTGTTCTAGTCTAGCTCTTATTACAGCACATAGGATATATAATACCAAAGCCATGATGTGAACAAATCATAAAGAAGTGTAATGAAGCTTGTATAAGGAAATGTGCTTTTTAACGTATTTTTAGTTTGCTTTCTCGACTTTCATTCAGATTGCATGTTACAGCACAGGAAAATGTGCTTCAGTATAAATCTGTGGCTATCTTATCAACACACCTTCCTAAATGGTCTTGGTCTCTGTACTGGAAATGGCACCTTGTCAGTATCATGGATCAGAAGTTTATATAAGCCTTATTGCTGGTGGGAAATAAGCTTCTTGGTCTCAACTGACATCACACTCTTAACTCCTGAAAACACTGGGATGGCAGGTGTGTACACATCCTTTATAAATTCTTACTGGAAGGGTGGCCTAAATATTAGACATTCCTGAAAGTGTTTAATTGATCTCATAAAAAATCTCTAACGAAATTAAGAACTTCACCCTTGTAACCATTAAAAATGGTGTGGGAGATCATGTTGCCAATATGGGGGCTCTCCATGACATATTAAGTGATAAAATCAAGTTGCAGAATTTTTTGTGGTCTGGAGAGATAACATACCAAATTCTTCAGTGGTGACCTCTGGGAAATAGGGTGGAGGGGGATATTGAAGGGAAAACTCACCTTAATTTTTTGGCATTGTTTTAAAAAAAAAACTTTACTTACATAGTCTTTTTAATATTTTTTGAGACAGGCTCTCCACTTAATCACCCAGACTGGAGTGCAATGGTCTTACCATAGCTGACTGCAGCCTCGACCTCCTGGGCTCAAGCATTCCTCCGGCCTCAGCTTCCCCAGTAGCTGGGATTACAGGTGAGTGCCATGCTACCTGGCTAATTTATTTATTTATTTTTACTTTTTTATAGAGATGGGGGTAGGTCTCACTGTGTTGTCCAAGCTGGTCTTTAACTCCTGGCCTCAAACAATCTTCCTGCCTCGGCCTCCCACCAAAGAGCTGGAATTACAGGTATGAGCCACTGTGCCTGGCCTACATAGTCTTTTTAAAATAAAGCATTTAGCAACAAAAGTCAAAGCAGCTGATTCATACAAAGTACCAGTATCTCCTTCATTATTGAAAAGTAGCTTCAATGATACTGAATAGCTTCAGTTTACATTTTATAAAGAATAAAAGTACACAGGATGTCATGTCCACTTCTGTATTAATTACAGATGGATAATTGTGAATTTTTGAATAGTAAGATAGTTATTACAAAGAATGTTTCCCAAAGCCTATTTGGGGCCAGGCACAGTGGCTCACAGCTGTAATCATAGCACTCTGGGAGGCCGAGGTGGGAGGATCCCTTGAGCTCAGGAGTTTGAGGTGAGCTTGAGCAAGAGCAAGACTCCTTCTCCACTAAAAATAGAAAAATCAGCCAGCGTGGTGGCACATGCCTGTAGTCCCAGCTACTCTGGAGGCTGAGGCAAGAGGATCGCTTGAGCCCAGGAGTTTGAGTTTGCAGTCAGCTATGATGACACCACCACTCTCGACCAGAGCAACAGAGCGAGACTCTGTCTCCAAAAAAAAAAAGGCTATTTGGGCTTATGAGTAAGTAATCAAAGTTCTTTTATTTATATAAATACTTTTAAATATGTATATGTGTACATATAATACCAAAGAGATAACTTTTCCCTTTAGAATAGAAATTATGGTACCATACAACCTGTTTCCCTGTATTGATCATGTGAACATTTGTTTTAAGTAGTCAAATAGTACCAACTGGGCACAGTGGCTTGCACCTGTAATCCCAGCTACTTGAGGCTAAAGCAGGAAGATCACTGGAGGCCAAGAATTGAAGACCATCCTGGGAAACATAATAAGACCCCCATCTCTAAAAAAATGTTTAAAAATTAGCCAGGCATGGTGGCACATGCCTATAGTCCCAGCTGAGGTGGGAGGATCGCTTGAGCCAAAGAGTCAAGATGAGCATAGGCAACAAACGAAGACTCTAAAAGAAAAATAAAATAATTTTTTAAAAATTACAAAAAAAATGAGAGAATGGATTCACGACTTAAAAGCAAAATTTTAAATTAGCAGAAATTAGTGAGTCTTGGGATGATTCTTATAATCATAGCTTATGTAATAGGCTCTTACAAAGAAGAGAAATTCATAAAAGCAGTGAAATTACAAATCTGACATTTTCAAGCTGAAAGACACCTTAAAGACCACATGACCTGTGCCCTCACACAAATAATGAAACTAATTCAGAGAGATTAGGTGACTTGCATTAAATTCTCTAACACTTAAGTTAGGAGTTGAAGAATGTTTTTCTATCAGATTTTGTTCCAGAAAGGATTTGGGGCATCTTTAAGAATACATGGCTGGGCATGGGTGGCTCATGCCTGTAATCCTAGCACTTTGGGAGGCCCAGGCAGGAGGATCATTTGAGGTCAGGAGTTTGAGCAACATAGCGAGACCCCCATCTCTACAAAAGAATAGAAAAATTAGCCAGGAGTGATGGTGTGCACCTGTGGTCCAGATACTTGGAAGGCTGAGGCAGGAGGATCACTTGAGCCCAGGAGTTTGAGGTTGCAGTGAACTAGGCTGACGCCATGGCAGCTATGATCATCCCACTGCCCTCGTGCCCAGGCAACAAAGCGAGACTGTCTCAAAAGAGAAAAAAAAAAAAAAATACATGATTTTCCCTGCAATAGTTGAAAAGACAAGTAGCAGAATTAAATGGTATGATCTCACTACGAAAACTTTATATACAAGAACACTGGCCTATCAGTGCCCACATAAGTAATTAATATTAGTACTAGTCCAAATTAATTTTTATATTTTAAACTTTTCTACAATAAGCATGTTCTTTTTTTTTTTTGAGACAGAGTCTCACTGTGTTGCCCGGGCTAGAGTGCTGTGGCGTCATCCTAGCTCACAGCAACCTCAAACTCCTGGTCTCAAGCAATCCTGCCTCAGCCTCCCGAGTAGCTGGGACTACAGGCATGTGCCACCATGCCCGGCTAATTTTTTCTATATATTTTTAGTTGTCCAACTAATTTCTTTCTATTTTTAGTAGAGACGGGGTCTTGCTCTTGCTCAGGCTGGTTTCGAACTCCTGAGCTCAAACAATCCGCCCGCCTCGGCCTCCCAGAGTGCTAGGATTACAGGCGTGAGCCACCACGCCCGGCCTAAGCATGTTCTATTTATTATCGAGCAAATAGAAATAATTCTAAAAGTGACTCGAGACAACTGTTTCTGATACTGAGACCAGCAGGAAATTTCTCCCATTTGTCCTCTAAGTAATAAACAATGTCCTTAACAACATCTCTAGAATAAATATAGCACCGAGTTCTAAAACCCATTCCTAAGGATGGGCTGACAAAATACTGCCCCCAAAATTCAATCTAGGTGCACAGCTACCTTCTGCTGCTCTAGCTTAATCTAGGGATCAATTTTAGAGGAGCTTGAAGAGAAGATGGGTTATGTATATCCATCTTTTTTGGGGGGGGGGGGCGGAACAGGTGTCCACCACAAATGTATTTAAATCACTATAGGTGTGAACCACATTTGTTATTCTTGTTGCTATTTCTTGACTCAGTTTTCATTTTTTTAATCTTGTAAGCTATCCTAAGTGCTTTCTGTAATGGGGTGAAATGCTGATATCTATAATACCTTAAACACAGCTGTTCTGTGGTGCTAGGTAAGCAGGAAGCTACATAGGTTAGCAGTCTTTAAAGCAGGGGAGAGGAGTAACATCCTCTCATTAAAATGAGAGGCTGACAAGGATTTATGGATAAACAGAGGGCCAAAGGGATGCCTTCAAGAAGCTTCAGTCCAGGCACAATGGCTCACACCTATAATCCTAGCACTTTGGGAGGCCAAGGTGGGAAAATCGTTTAAGGCCAGGAGTTTGACACCAGTCCAGGTAACACAGCAAGACCCCCGTCTCTACAAAACAATATTAAAAAATTAGCCAGGCATGGCAGCGTGCACCCAGTCCCATCTACTTGGAAGGCTGAGGCAGGAAGTTTGAGCCTGGAATTCAATGTTATAGTGAGCTATGATGGCACCATGGCACTATAGCCTGGGTGACAAAGTGAGACCCTGTCTCTTTAAAAAAAAAAAAAGGGCCAGGCACAGTGGCTCATGCCTATAATCCTAGCACTCTAGGAGGCTGAGGCAGGAGGATCGCTTGAGCCCAGGAGTTTGAGGTTGCTGTGAGCTAGGGTGATGCCATGGCACTCTAGCCAGGGTGATAGAGCAAGAATGTGTCTCAAAAAAAACGAGGATGGATAGGGCACAATACATTATTATTTTACACACACACAAATACTGATCTCATTGTATTACTGACCCCGAATATTGTTATAACTGGAATTCTGTGTTTAATTCATGCATGCTCCCCCATAATTGATTCTTATCCCAAGTCAAACGCTAAGAAAAAATCAACAAAAGCCAAAAACCATTTTACATTATGCTCAACAGAGACTGAGAATCCTTAAGTACTATTCAGGTTGCAAAATTTTGTGCCAAAAATTCTTACATGTTAAACTAGTTTTTAAAAAGACCTAGGAAACACTGAGGAATTTCCCCTTTTAAGTGAAACATTGTAGGGGGCCCCAAAATTAACCTAATTGACAAAGACAGGGGGAGAGATGGCTCAGGGGAAATGCAGAGAAAAAGAGGAAGAAAACAAATAGATCAGAGAATTAAAAGAGGAAACATACAGTCTCAGAAGCCATAGGTGGAGGCTGAGCATAGCTGCTCAGAACCAAATGCTACTTTAAAATTAAGGAAGATTGAGAACTAAGAAAAGACTTAAGATTTGACTATGGCATTAGCATTAGCTATTTTAAGCATCTGTTTTGAGGTAACTTTCAGTAAAATGGTAATGATTAAAGCCGAAATACAAGGAATTTTACAAAAGGGCAGATAACTTCTCTGTCAGCTTGTTCTTGGAGATTCTGGCACAGAGGTAAATGGAAACTGGAATCTTGCAGATTAATTGGGCTGGGCAAGCAGAACAGGCAGCATGACAATAGCTTACAATGTTGTTTGCAGGTGTTTATATCAGGCAGTCAAAATTCCAGCCGGACTTTCTCAAAACTGGGGCAGAATTTTTTTAACTTGTACTTACTCCCTTCTCTCAGCTCACGTTAAACAAAATATACTTGGGTCAGGATGAGAAACAGATACCTGTTGTTTCTGCAGATGCTGAGATGTTCACTCATTAATATCAAATTGACAATTTTATTACTAAAGTAAAATGATTATCGTTTTTCTTCCCTCTCTGCCATGATCTACCATCAGCATATGACTACAGAAAGATGAAAAAATATGTTTTAAAATAACTTAGACCCACTTGTATACGATTAAATTGGCACGTGTCCCTACTAAAATATACTTACTCCATTTCTGCACTGCTTTTTTCCCCTCTAATGAGAAAGAAGCCTCAAAATGATCTTCCTAAGGCACAAAGAAGGACTTAAATCAGTGTCACTCATCATTTTCTTTATTCCAGACACTCGAGCGTACCTTTCTCACCACAGCGCTAGAGATGGTCTACTTGGTACATTTCATTCTTCACAGTAAAGAAAAACGCCATCATTCCCCAAATCCATGACCAAGAGAAAGTTTTTAAGATTTCTTTAACCGGTAGGAGAGACATAGCAGCCCATGTGCCCACTTACTACCCTTGCCTGCCCTTGTTCTCTTCTCTTTTTTAAAGCTTCAAAGGTTAGATCAATAAGATTAAAATCTCATCTAAAGGGAAATATAACAACCCACATGTTCATTTATATCTAAAACTAAAAATAAATAATGGGGTTCTTAAACAAGGACATCTTTCTTTAACTAGGTTATGACTAGACCAGCCTGTGGGTGAAATGAGATTCTCTCTCCTCTCTTGAAATCTCTTCAAGGTTTAGAGAATTCAGTAGTTTTTAAAAGGCCTCAGCTCTGACACATATCAGGTGAAAAGCATAAGCAATGACCAACAAACCAGGATGCTCCAATGGACTTGGGTTTTGATAAATTGCAATAAAGATTGGGTGGCCCAACCTAATAAATGAGCGCATGGAACTGCAGGTTTAGTTAAAATTAGTTTTGACACCACGTACAGATTCCTCAACCTAAGGTACTTTGGAAAGAAACCTCAGCTAAGGACGGATCCTGTTTCTCCTTAATGTAAATCAGCAAGTCACCTATAAGGTGGAGTTGGCAAGAAGAGTTCCCTTCAGATTTTGAAGTAAGAGACAGGGAAAAAGTCAGAAAGATTTCTAGATAAACGCAGAAGGCAAACTAAAACCAACTGAAACAGACCTCACAAAACAGAAAAATCTGTTGGAGGTCTTATTAAGAAACAACATTCAGGGATGGGCAAAGGAAGGAAGTAGCCTAGCAGCCTCCGGACTTCAGGGGAAAGTCAATCAAGAGGCTTTGAGACTCTCAGCTGAGAGTGAGTTATGTCTCGGTCCATGGTAGGATTCTGCGCCATGTTGTCCCAAAGGTTCTACAGGAAGGTCCACCTTCTTCCCCACATCTCTTAACTGAGATGAGCACTCGACACACATACTCCACCCATCTGCCAGACTGCAGCTGTAGCTTCTCATCTGACCCACGCTCCGCCTCGGCTCTCCACCCTCTGGCAGAGTCTTTGGTCTTCACCGCCAGGCACGATTCAGGAGTTTCACCTGTGCCAGTCTCTTAGTGATCATGGTGGCAAAAACCAGGCCAAAGAGGACACTGCTGATTAACACGTAGTCATAGTCATCCTTCAGGACGTCGAACTGTTTGGATGGATAGACTCGAGTTTGGTAAATGTCCAAACCATAAGCTACAACCTGGAAGGCAGACAGAACAAGAATTATAGAAGAAGCAACCACCAATGATCCACTGTAGCCTTAAACTCAGGTAAGAAAGGAAATGGAATCCTTGGCAGTTTTCCCAAGGGTGAAACAAAAAGCACCTGTCACACAGGGTGGCTGTGGAGAAGGTGGCACAGACTGGGCTGTGGGCTCTACTCACCAGACAAGTGGACTCCAGGCCTGAGGGAGCTGTGTAGATACCTCGCATTCGAGAAACTGTCTGGTTATAGTTGATGAATCGCTCTGCGTGTATCTGTACATCTGGAGAATACGGGATTAGGTTCTCCTCTCTGCAAAACAGCCGGGACAGGCACTCTGAAAACTGCTGTAAAGGGATCTCTTGGCTGCCCTTCCTGAGTCCTGCGAGGTTTCCAGGCTACATATCTAGCTTCCAATCTCCTTGGAGATCTGCTTGCATTAGGTAGTAAAAAATTTAGCAGCAGAATGTTAGGAAGGACTGCAAGAAAGCTAGCTGTCCAGAGAGTAAGACGGAGATCTTGATTCCTACACCTTGTTCTAAATCTGAAAAGAAATTACAGATGAGCAGCACTTCACACGAGAGGAAAGTCAGAGCCATTTTAAAACCAACACACTGAACCACTGGGCCAATCCTGCTCTTCACTCCAGAGCACCTCTCGCCCCCATTTCCCCTCTAAAACTTGATTATCGTCCGTGTCTTTGCCCAGCCTGAACCTCCTCTCTCTCAGGCAATTCTCCAAACCACACTCCTCTCCATTCTTCACGTGCCAAAAACAGTTCCTCACACCCTAAGGTGAATTCAGGACGGAGGTGAGGAAATCTGCAGAGATGGTGGTTGGAAATACAAACATTAATACTACAGTGAACGAGTTGTTGGCTTGCCCACGTGATCCAGCCTGTTAGCCCCGTGACCTCATTCCTAGCGTCTCCCACCACTCACTGCTCCATCAGCATGGGCTTCCTGCGCTCCCCAAACTCGCCAGGCAAGATGTCAGGGCATGTATGCTGCCTGTTCCCTCTGCCTGGAAAGTTCCTCCTCAGACAGCCACACGGCCAGCTCCTTCACCTCCTTCAGGCCTTCATTCAAAAGTCACCTTTTCAGGGGGCTTTCCCAGGCCGACTTATCTCCAATTTCACCCACACACGTCCCTATGCCATTCACACCCTGTCTTTATTTTTTCTCATTAGCACTTACAAGTACCTAAAATAGTATATATTTTACTCATTCTTTGTCAGGCTTGTTCCCAGCCCAGCACAACGGCACGTGACAGACCGAGGACCACACTTAGTCAATGAGGTTAAGTACTGTAAGGCCAGAGCCTTCGGCACTGTCCACAAGGGTCTCACCTGCTTTGCTCTGTTGGGATCTCGGGACGGCGGGGATCCAGCAAGGCCTTAGGAAGGGAGAGAATTGCTCCGGAAGGTAGCCCAACTGCACAGGAAGAAATAAATGTTCACACAGATCCAATCCCCGATGAGGGTCAGTTACAAAAATGTTATTATCACAGAAATTTAAAATAGAGTTTAAAACAAAAAAATAGGTCAATGAGTCTCCCTTAAACAGCCAAAAACAGTAATCCAATAGTATATATTGATCTGAATGAGGTTCCCACTTTTGAAGATGTTTTCTTCACATATCATCCTGAGACATCAGAAAATAAAGTTCTAGAATCAAGATACGGGTAATGATGAAAGAGAAGAATATGAAAGGCCGCTTGGACCTCTTCATCCTTCTCTCCTTTCCCCCCAGTAATTAACTCCAGACCAAGGAGTCTCCTTCCTGTTAAGTAAACACAGGCTGTGTGCACCGCCGCAGTGCTGTGCTGGGGAGGGCTGGACGACCAGGCACCGTTAGAACACCAGCTTCAGTAATGGTGATGGAAGCTGGTAAACGGCCAAGAGGGCTGTCTTCTTCATATTCAACAATAAAATAGTAATACGTGTCTGTCAGAGCTGAGAGTCCCAAACGTTTTGGTAACATCAAGTAGAAACAAAAGCCTGTTACATAATCACCAAGTCCTGAACTTGGGCTACACGAGGATAAGATCCTAAACCCTGCCGGTTCCGACAGCCTGTCAACACAGTCTAGCTATGTTAACATTGCTGTTAGGGACTGACTTTCTGAGGTAGGTGAAAATACCAATCAGAGAAAGAAAATGGTTCACCAGAAATGAGGACTGAGAGAGAAGTGGTCGTGTTTATAGGTGGCAAAGCTGAACTAAGGAAGTTTTTCCACTGAAATACAGCCTTTCTCACACCCTTTCCGCATGGGGGCATCAAACGGGGCTCTGCCAGCAACGCGTCCCCTGCTCTGTCCTTCAGTGTGGCTGCCCAAGGGAACCCAGTCACCCTAGAGACCCCCAGGTACTCACTCAGCAGGTGTCGGCTGGTGATGCCCCGCTCAGTGATGGTGGCTTCCATGGCACTGATGGAGGAGGGGAAGATGTAGGACTGCTGGAGGACCTGGGGCAGCTGGGGACGGTCCAGGGAGCTGAAGGCGGTGGCGTTGTATTGCTCAGTGCCCTCGTAGAGCTCCAGTGCAGTAAACTCATTGCGCCGAGCCTTGGTATTCCAGTACTGGTACTGCAGAGAGACGAGCAGACAGCAGGGCTTAGCTGCCGGTTCCAGTGGAAAGGGAAATTACACCGGAAGGCACTTTTCCAGTTAGCTGCAGATCCAGGAAGGAGAAGAACCACTAGCACCCCAGTTTTCTTCCCTGCTACCAAGTTTACTAGCTTTCAAGGTAGTGTTATCTAGGCTATCCAAAGTTCACCAGAAGACAAAGGAATTCTCAAGATTCCTGGATATAATCATCATAATAGCTAACCTCTGAGTCCTTACTAGGTACCAAGCACTGTTCTTAGCTAGACTGAAGGTGATTCTTCTTATCCCTATTTCACTAATGATACAACACAGCAAGGGTGTAAACCAGTTCAGGGTTGTACAGTCAAGAAATGGAAGAGGTAGGATCAAACCTGTGATTCCTAAGCCTAGCTCCTTAACCAGCACACTTTGCTGCCACAGGGGGCTTCGGGTCCCACGAAAACACAAAGCAGCAACTGGATTTCTGGAAAGGATTTAAGGTGTAGAAGACCTCTTGAGCTACCTTGTATCCCTGGTAGTGACTACTCACCACCACCCAGTTCTCTGAATGCACGATGTGGACGGGGCCCTTGGCCTTCTTCTGCACAGAGGAATGGATGATGCGCCCAGTGACACCGTCGATGAGGAAGATGCCGATAAAGGTGCGCTCGTGGTGTACGTCTGTGCTCTCTGTCACCACGGCCAGCAGGTTGGGATTCAGGCTCTGGGGACAGAGAGAGAAAAGCTCCTTCAGAACCATGATGACACATCATGCGCTCCACTCCACTGCAAGCCTGTGCCATGAGGCCAACCTGCGGCTCTCCAGCATGGCAGAGGAACTAGGGATTCTGGTGAGAAGAGCTTCCATTTAGAGTTTCTCATCACTGCACTTGTTTCTGTCTGCTGCGTACTAGGTGCCATGCCAGGTTCCTTGCACTTCATTTAATCCCTTAAACAACCATGCAGGGTAGCTAGTATTGTCCACATTGTGCACATGAGGAAAGTCCTAAAGGAGCTGAGCGATTTCTCAAGTCACAGATACCAAATGGTAACCCATGTCTGCCCACTCACTGACCTGAGGACGCTGCTCTAGCAAGCAATGTCCTTTCTCTCCACCAAACCTGTTCTTCTCAAGGTCACCAGCGCCCTCCCCATCACTAAATCCAGTGCATGAGTCTTGGCCTTCATCTCACTTGACCTGCTAGTACCGCATAACACAGGTGATCACTCCCTTCTTGAAACACTTTCTCATCTGGATCCTGGCACGCCCACTCCCTGGCTTTCCCTCTGCCTTACTGGCCGCTCCTTCTCAGTGTCTCTTGTGAGTTGCTCTACATCTCCCCAGTCTCTTCAGGATGAAACACACTAGGCAGTGCTCAGGCCTTCGGCATTTCTATTTTTTTTTAATTTTTAAAATTTTTAACTATTATTTATTCATTTATTTATTTTTAGAGATGGGGTCTCTCTACATTGCCCAGGCTGGACTTGACCTCCTGGGCTCAAGCAATCCTTCTGCCTCGCGAGTAGCCAGAGTACAGGGGCACCACCGTGCCCAGCCTTGGCCATTCCTATCGATACTCTCCCTTATAGTGATCTCAGCCAATTCATGGCTTTAACATTTATGGGTACTGGTAATGCCCAAATTTATATATCCAAGCCGGGCTCTCCCCTGCACTCCAGACTTCACCAACAAACTGCCATCTCAATATCTCTTCTTAGGTGTCTCATCTGAAACTTAACATGACCCAAACTGAACCGTTCAAGCCTAAAACCTGCTCCTCCCTCAGTCCGCCCCAGTCAACAGCAACCCCATGCTTCAGTGTCTAAGACCTAAAGCCTCTGAGTCCCCCTTGACTCCTTTCTAACACACACACACACAACACAGCCTATTGGCTCTGCCTCCAAACGTATCCAGAACCTGAACCTCCTCCCCACCTCCACTGCTGCCAGCCCGGTTCCAGCTGCCACCATCCCCTCTGGATTACCGCAGCCTAAGTGGCCTGCTGCTTTCCTCCTTGCCCCTCTACAGCCTGGTCTGGGCCAAATGAGCCTGTGGAATCTCAGTCATTCATGTCACTTCTCTGCTCAAAACGTTCCAGTGGCTCTTCACCTCGCTCTAAATGACAGCCAGAGTGATGGCCTGTGATCTGGCCCTGTCGCCCTCTGACCCCAGGAGCCCCAACGCTCCTCACTCACCCACTTCTAGTCACCCAGTCCTCCTTGCCGCTTCTCGAACATACCAGGCATCTCTGGCTTTTCTGCCTGGAAGGCTCTTCCCCAGATACCACACGACTCACTTCCCATTCGAGTCTTCACTCACTGCCGCTTCCTCGGGGAGACCCTCCTTAGCCACCCTATTTTACATTGTATCCCTTCTCAGTCCCGTGCTCCCTTTCCCTCCTCTTGGCTTTATTTTTCTCTACAGAACTGGTCACTTTCTAATATACTATATAACTTACCTATTTATTTTCTTGATTATTAGCCCCTCCCAACTACGGTGAAAGCTTCGTGAGGATAGGAGGTTTTGTCTATTTTGTCCACTGACATATCCCAGTGTCTAAAGAGGGCCTGCATGCAGCTAGCACTCAAAAAATTATTTGCTACTTCACCTCTGTAGCATTCCTTCCAGAAACCCACAACCACAGTCTAAGCATGAGAAAAACATCAGACAAACCAAAATTGAAAGACATTCTAACACCTAATACTCTTCAAAACTATCACAGTTATGAAAAACATGGAAAGACTGAAAAACTGTCACAGACCAGAGGAGTCTAAGAAAACCTGATGAGTAAATGCAACAGGGGATCCTGGAACAGAAAAGCCGACATTAGTGAAAAAACCGTTCAAACCCAAATACAATCTGGAGTTTAGTTAATAGTCACTTTCCAGTGTTGGTTTCTGAGTTTAGACAGAGGTACCATGGTCATGTAGGGGAAACTAGGTAAGGGGGCTATGAGAACTCCATGCTGTACTTCAGAATTTATATCATTTTGGTCATTCAGAACAAGTTAAAACTGAATGCTGCCACATGGAAGGTGTTCATCCATTAAGAATTCAAGTTGGCCAGGTGTGGTGGCTCACGCCTGTAATCCTAGCACTCTGGGAGGCTGATGCGGGAGGATTGCTTGAGCTCAGGAGTTTGCGACCAGCCTGAGCAAGAGCAAGACCCCTTCTCTACTGAAGACAGAAAAATTAGCTGGGCCTCATGTCATGTGCCTACAGTCCCAGCTATTTGGGAGGCTAAAGCAGGAGGATCACTTGAACCCAGGAGTTTGAAGTTGCAGTGAGCTATGATGACACCACTGCACTCTACTTGGGACCACAAAGTGAGACTCTGTGGGGAAGGAGAGAAGGAAGGAAGGAAGGGAGGGAGGGAGGGAGAGAAAGAAAGAAAGAGGGAGGGAGGGAGGGAGGGTTGGTGCAAGTCAATAGCACTAATAATAATGCTAACTACATGACAAGCACTATTCTAATACCTTTATATGTTATTATTAATCTTCAAAACAATCCTCTGATGTTAGTACTATTTTCCCCATTATATTGGTGAAAATCAAAGTTTAGGTAGCCTAGGAGATGAACGGCTAGTCCATGGCCAAGTCTGAAACTGACAGTCCAATGTGGGGCTTACGCTCTGCTGTGCTACCTCATGCTTAGTGAGGGAGCCTCACGAGTGAGTTCTGTGGTCTCACTACTCTATTCTATTACAACTCCTCCAACTCAGTCTCTGCTGTGCCAGAGGGTGTAATTAATGTTCATTGACAATATGTTACATTCTCACCTGGGATAGTTTTGCAGCCTGCTAGTCACCTCCGTCTCCCTCCTTTCCTACTAACTAGAAGAGAGGGAGTTTCTGATGGCTCAATTAAGGTTTAACCTCAGAATGCTAAATCAGTACTACCACTAATAATAAGAGCTAACATCTCTTAGGTACTTAACATATGCCAGGAACTGGACTAAGCATGAGTATCTCATGTGATCATCACAACAACCCTAAGAGGAGGGTATATTAATATTATGCCCATTCCACAGACAATAAATTAAGGCACAAAGGGATTAAATGATTTGCCCAAGGTCATATATTGACCAAGTCCTAGAGCCAGACTTCAAGCTCTTGTTTGCCTGATTCTAAAGCCCTTGCTCTATGCCAGAGTGCTGGCTGTACCTTGTAGAGCACACTGCGGTCCCCCATCACACGGCCCTGGGAATGAACGTGTTCGCTGCTACGTTTCCCCTTCACCTTGACGATCCGCTGTACTTCTGGGGGAATGGTCAGCTCCCAACTCAGCTCTGTGGTGAGATCCTAGAACAGGGACAGAAGAGTCTGTAATCAGGAGGGTACACTTAGAACTGAAACAGCTAGAACTAGACACATCCTGCGGTTCATTATTTGAGGCCTTTATGCCGGAAGGAACAGAGATTAGAACTCCTAGAAAAATGACAGTAAAGATGTGGTTTATGGGCCAGGAGCAGTGGCTCATGCCTGTAATCCCAGCAGTTTGGGAGGCTGAGAGGGGAGGACTATTTGAGGCCAGGAGTTTGAGACCAGCCTGAGCATCATAGCAAGACCCCGTTCTCTACAAAGAATAGAAAAATTAGCCAGGCATGGTGGCACATGCCTGTAATCCCAGTTACTTGGGAGGCTGAGCCAGAAGGATTGCTTGAGCTCAGGAATTCAAGGTTTCAGTGAGCTATGATAACTCCGCTGCACTGAAGCCCAGGCAACAGAGTGAGACCTTATCTCAAAAAGAAAAAAAAAAAAAGATCTAGTTTATGAACAAGTTTTAGACTTTGGTTAAGAAAGATACTAAAACCAAGAAGAAAGAAGAAGAAGACTGAGTAGTAGTATCCCATTGTTTATCTGGGTAGGAAATATCCAAGAAAATTTACTATTACTAAAATCTAAGATCTCTGTGTACTGGGGACAACACTGAATTGTTAAGGTAGAAGGGACCTCTACGCATTTCCTGCATGGTTCTTTATGATCATAGGAAACCAGTAAATAAACATTCATGGTTAAATACATTACAGTATGTCTGTCCTACAGAATTACACGGAGCCCCTGGGGATGGGGGGCTGGTGACTGGGAAGGGGCATGAGGGCCTTCTGGGGAGCGGGTGCTTCCTGCCTCCTGACGTGATTACCGTGAGCCATAACCTCATGATTTTGCACTTTTCTCAATATTTTACTGTAATAAGAAATAGATCTTTTGACTAAAAAATGAGGCAGAAAACCCAGTAGGTAAAAAAAGCAAATTTCTTAACAACAAATGTAAGTCAATGCCACATAAGAAAAAGAATGTATGAGATACACACGTGTGTCCATACAGCTGTTAGAATGGTATCATAAACACACAGTAAGGATAGCAGGAAAAGGTGCTGCCAACTGCTGGCAGGCTTTCCAGCCAGGGAAGACAGCTGGGAATGGGCTGCAAAGGTCCGTTCACGTTTGGCTTGTACACCCCTTTATCAATGGAATCTCTTACAATGAGAATATATATTCGTGATGCAAATTGTTTTTCAATAATAAAATGTTCATTGGTAACAAATAAGCCTTCATTGCCCCGGCTTTCTTTGAAAACATGAGAACTCACTGAAACATCTCCGGAGGGGAAGGTCACCAAACAAGGGCAAAGGCAATAAATTCACTTGGAGGTCAAAGTCTGTATCCCACACTTGACTCACTTCCCCCAGAAAGGTCGGCCTCCTTTGTCTTCCCTTGGTCACCGTTCTCTTGGATGACATCCTCAGGACTCCACCAATTTGACACCTACACTCTAGTTCCCTCCCCTCTATCTACAAAGAACCATCTCTTTCAAGGTCTCTTTTTATCCACTTGAGGAATAATTTTTTTTTTTCACCCACAGAGTAAAAGATGGGTTTCCTGGGCAGACTATTGCCAATACTGTGTATGCTAAAGGTTAGCTGTTAAAAAATGCCAGGAAAGGGTACTGCATTTTCAGAACAACAAAAGCTCTAACTTCGATGCCACGGCCCATGTGCCAGGCATTGTTTTATGTGATTTACAGGTAGTAACTCACTGAATCCTCACAACAACTTTATGAGGTAGGTGCTAGTATTAATATGATCTTATTTTACAGAAAACAGAGGGCTAGAGACGTAATATGCCTAAGGTCAACAAGTTAGTAAGTGGTAAAACTCAGCTTCAAACTCAGGCAGTCGGGTCCAAGCTCTTAACCTCTATGTCTCTCAAAAGGCCTCACGGAACAGGATGGGAGGCCTCTTTGGTGAGCGCACACCACAAAGTACTTCTCTACTCCACGCAGTCCTGCTAACAAGGCCAAGGCCAGCTCCTTGTAAGCTTCAGAGCTGGACTTCAAAGCCAATGTGTATCACTGTTTCTAAGAGTTAGGCTAAAGGATGTCAGGATCAGAGCAAACTGACTCCATTTCTAGAAATAAAATTCAAAACAACATTCTATCAAGTCAGTCAACAACATCATCTTTGGATAAAAGTACAACTCATTACTCAACCCCATTCCTACCACCCACCATCCCAAGAATAAAGAAAAATGTCCCTTCTCTCTGCCATAGAAAAGGAATGCAAATGAAGGTTCCATGAGGGCAGAGACATGGTCTATTGTGCACTGATAAGTCCGCAGCACCTGGAACCATGCCTGCCATGTAGCAGCTGCCCAACAAATATGAACAAATGACTGACTTCGAATCAGACATCAGGATTATGTTAATCTAAGTTTATAACAGAATGAGTAGCACAGTTCACTTCTTAGCCAATGACCAGGACACACCCACATCCCCTCTGCAAAGGGTCCTGTCAAGATGCCCCTTCCTTACCTTTCGAAGCCGATATCCACACAGTCGTCCCTGCTCTGCATCCACCAAATAGAAGAAGATGGAAGGGGCAAGTTCGTGCAGCTGTCGCAAGACATTCCGAGTGGCTGGGAAAGCTGTGACCTTAAAAAACCCAGATAGCCCCAGGAAAGAGTTAAAGGGTTAGAAATCTCTAAGCCCAGTTTCCCCAGACTCATTACTATTTCCCTATCAAAGAACGTCTTAAGAATAAAACAGCAAATCTAAAAAGAATTAGAGTCTAGTGAACTCAGTTTAGGGCTTAAATTTAGTTCTGTTAAGAACCTGAGTTTTCATAAGTGCAGAAACAGCAACGTCTCTTAGAGACGGCCTTGGAGCCCAGACACGTGCTGGCTGCAGACGCACACCTCTGGTCTGCTGACTGTGTTTCACCACCCCGCCCCACACCCCACTCCACGTGGATGTCCTCCATCCCCTCCGCAGACGCGCTACCTTGTACTCGTCGTCTATCAACAGCAACACCTTGGCGTAGTCTTGATCCATGACTGGAAGAAGCAAGGACTGCAAGATGGGGCGCTTCAGCACTGGGGGAGCCACCTGACTCCACTTCCCAAATATGGGATTGAAGACATACAGAGAACTCATTCCCGTCTCCTAAAATGGGCAAACCGTCAGGCTCCATCCACACGAAAAGAATGCAAATCCTAAGGGTTAATCCGAGGAGCTGGGACTTCAACTGTGAGGCGTTCCCTAGTCTTTGCCCTCTTTGTGGAAAGTAAATTCTTGACTAAAGGTGAGTGGTCCCCTAGGCAAATGGTCCCCTTACGTCAAAGGAAAAAAGTCAAACTGCCTCTGGCTCCAAACCTGACCAAGAACTAGACGTGCTGAAGAACAAATAAAAAGGTCAAGTACCAATTCGGCAACCCCAGGGTGGCCATTCCGGAAGAGTGCCTCCCAAGCCCCGTTTCTAACTCTGGAATGAATCCACTGAAGCCCATTGTAATGCCGGGAGGCAGGATACAAACAGCAGCATCCTGCTCTTCCTCACAGAAGAGAGTGACAGCCACTCGGCTACCAACAGCAGCCTATGCTTGGAAAGGCAGAGAGCTGGCTTCCCACGAATGCGGTGAAGTCGCACCCCCTTTACAGTCAATTCCTCATCGGTGCAGGACGGTTCCTCCACCCAGGCATGAAACTGGAAGAAAGAGTTCTAGTCCCTGAGTATTCCTGTTTAATAGAATTCCAAGGGCCTAGGAGAAATTTCAGTTGCAAAACAGCAAAAAAGCTCAAGGAAAAATGTCAAACTGTCTCGGGCTCCAAACCTAACCAAGAACTAGCATGCTGGCTCAAGTCAGAGGTGGGTGGCCTCACCTTGTCCTTCACCAGGAGGGTACACTGTGGGGGATGGGGGAAGTGAGCAGTAGTTCTCTGGACCATCAGTTTGAAGGAGGAGTCTGGCTTGACATTGGGTAGATACTGTTTCCACAGGATGGTGCCAGAGCTGCTCTCAATGCCAAAAAGCTGCAAGATAAACAAATACTTGGCACACAACTAGAAAGAGACACCAAAGAACTGATTCTGTCCTTGAAAATTAGAACCAGTGCTACCCCCTACCGAAGGCTTTTTGTTTCCCACCCCCTGAACTTCAAAACCTAGGACCTGGGGTATAAACCCCACTCACCTTGCCTGAGGCTGTTACCATCACCATCATCTTCTGGAGGTTGAACTCATCTCTGGCCAGGGTGTCGATGTTGATCTCATTCTTAATCTGACTTCGGGGCTTGCGAGCATCGTAAAACATTTTCCAGAGGTGGGAAGTCCACGCCTGCAGCAGGATAAGCTGAGACGAGAGGCGTTTCAGGAACATCCCCAGCAAGCCGTCTGGTGTCAGGGAAAAGGTAACGTACTCTGCATCAGACTACGGGTCCAACAAGGAGGTGTGCATTTTTCCTAATGAGGGATCTCTCCCTCTCCTCTGGAGTGTTAAAGTCCACACTCCAGGCCACAAGCCCAAGGGGCTGTCCTGTGTCTGAGGCCCACAGTCTCACACTCAGGTATAGCCATGCAAGAGCTTCCAGAAATTACTTACCTGGCTCTTATGACTTCACCTGCCTGGAATCGTTGAATAGGAGGCTAAGAATCAGGGATCAGCCATGCAGGATGCAGCCATGCTGTGAATGTCTCCACCACAGCCCCACATCCAAGATGGCCATGAGAAAGCTTACTGGGTGCCACGACAAAGCCAGAAGAGGTGCAGGTGTGGAGGTTCAGGGGTGCAAGTGTATGTGTATCATGAATGGGTACTTCCATTTCCTACTGTACCAACTGTTTAACCTGCACCCAACAGACCTACCTATAACCAGTTTCCAGGGCCAGCACTCACTCTATCCCTGAGTACATCAATGAGGCCACCACCCTGCAAATGTCCTCCACGGAGACCACAGATTTGGTGAGAGAGATTCAAGGTAGCAAGGTCTCTGGAGTCAGGCCTGGATTAAAATCACAGCTCTACTACTTACTACTATGCAGACTTGGAAACTGTACTAACCTTTTGCCTCTGGTTCCTCATCTGTAAAATGGCATGTAACCCATAAGGCTGCTGCAAAGATTACATCACATGATGCATATACAGGACTTAGCACGGTGCCTGGTACATGGTAAGTGCTCGCTAAAAAAAAGTAGCACCTTTGCTTATCTTATTTTCCACCAACCTCAGCTCAAGGAAGAGAAGTGAAAGGCAAACAGGACAAGTCACAAGCATGGCAGTCCACACACACGGTAAGTACCTCATTGATGCAAGTCAGGAAGAACAAATAATTAACCAAAAGCTAGCCATGTGGGCAGGCAATGAGCAACAAGGCAGCAAGAAGCAGGTTTTACCTTGAATCGCTGGATCCAGGCAGCAGAAATAAATAGTAGAGTCAAATTAATCCTCGGCTTAAGAAAATTCCCAATGCCTAGTAGGGTGCCTGGCCCAGAGTAGACGCCCCCAGTAACTATCTGTTGGAGAGCTAGATGAACGCATGGCAGGAGAGAGCTGCGGGCAGGACTGAATCGGAGTAGAATAAGTCAAGTTCATTTTGGGGGATGCGACTATGGCTGGCTTCAGAGGGTAGGGGGTTACTTCCACAATAACCAGATAAACCCAGCCACGTCTCTCTAGACAGATGTGGCAGTTGCTTTGAGGATGACAGTGAGTGTACGGTGCCTGGCACGGTGCCTGACAGATTTTCAGTACTCAGACAATAGCAGCTGTTACTATACTAAGATGTTTTTCCCTCTGGATCTTTCCCTAGAGGGATTCACAGTTCACTCTTTCACAGAAAAGAATGGATATATACACCACATGGTCACAGAGCTCGTTCAGAACACACTGGCAATCCGCTGAGCGCAGGAAGCCAGGGATGCCGTGACTCAGAGTCTATTACGGTCCATCCAACAAACCCACTCCCAGAGCAGCCCCTCCAACAACTCTGCTGTCCCAACCTCTCAGGTTCGTACCTGCCTTTTTGCCAAATTCTCCTTCCAGCTCAGCCTGCGCCCCAGTCAGGGGGAGGTCCACCATCTCCAGGCACACCACCTCTGCCAAGGACTCCTCGCGGCTCCACAGCACCACCTTCCCTGCTACAGAAGCCGTCTTACAAAAGCTAAGCCTGCCTCCCGGATCATCTGCAACTCGGTGACTCGGGGATGACCACAGCTCTCGTGCAAAAATAGAAGCGGCAGGGCAAGGGGCTGGACTCAACAGGTTACATGAGAAAAGTTCTGTCTCCCACCCTAGAATGCTAAGGAAGTATCCAAAGCAGGTGACATATGGCTCTGAAAAACTACCCAGGGCACACTCCACTTGAACCTTTCCCAGCAGTCTGTCCACAGCCCCACCCCCACCCCCAAAAGCTGTCTGATTGGAGCTCACAGGCAGACTCGGGAATAAAATGGGTTGAATGAGGTCTACTTACCCAGCTGCTGCAGGAAAAATAGCAGATGATCCTCCGTCTGCACCAAGGCCCGGTAGCCCACTGAGTCATCCTTTTTCAAGAACACCTGGATGTACAGCTACAAGCCAAACAGTCAAGACCACTGAGGTGAGAATCCAAATGCCTCTGAGAGCACTGGATCCCAAGACACAAAGCTTTAGGAGCAGGCAGAGGTCCAGGTCATGGCATTATTTGATGTCTAAACAACACAGCTGTTACCTGGACATGACTAAGATGATACATATCCCTAGGAGCCACCATGACAATGATGCTAGGCTCTCTCAGACCTTTCTGGGGAGGAACCTGAGTACTTCACAGGTACCGTGTCATTCATCCATGCTCTAATCACATCCCACAGAGCAAGCAGGAGGCCAGGATTAGACTTGCCATGTTAGAGATGAAGAAGCCACAGGCCAAGAAGCTGAGGAACACAACTAAATGCACACAGAGGCAGTACTGAGTAGCGACTAGGAGTGTAGGCTGTGGAGTTAGACAGACCTGAGTCCGAACCCCAGCAACACTTCTTACTAGCTCTGGGACTCTGGATAGGGTAATAAATCCTACTAGACCACAGTATCATTTGTAAAACCAGGGCAGTAATAACCACTTCACGAGACTCTTGAGAGGGTTAAATCAATTAACGCATAAGTAAAAAGCTTGGCACAGTGCCTGGTGCACAGTGACAACTTGGCATAAATGTTACCTGCCTTTACCATGACTTATGACAAGTCAGTGGCTCAGTAAGAACGAGAACCCAGGTCCAGAGAGCCCTAATCCAGGATCCATGGCCATGATCTGGCCCTGAGGAAATGACGCCCCATGCCAGGAAGCCCACAAGACAGAGTCTGAGGACAAAGGCTCCGACTCACCCGCTCAGGCCGAGTGCCACTCTGTTCCAGGCTAAACGTAATCGTGGTGTCCAGTAGCCGCCGACCTGTCTCCACTAGGTAGAGGTTAATGGTGTAGGTCTGGTTGAAGCAAGCCAGCGAGTCCTAGTGGTACAGAGAGTATGGGTCAACTACAGGTATCCCCTAAAGTCCCCCAAAGGAAGTCCAAGGACTGGGGGCAAATACCCGAGAGAAGGAGCCAGCCCAAAAGGGGAAACATTTGCAAAGGAAAATAAAAGGAGAAAAGAAAGCTAAATCCTAAGGCAGAAATAAGGTGCCTGAGTAAATAAATCAAACTACGACTTCTGTATTTGTTTTGGAGGGAAGCCAGTACGGTGTCGCAGTGACTCCCCAAGAGAGGCAAGACTATGAGCAGGCACAGGGAGCCGGAAAAAGCTTAGGAGACGGAGACCACAGCAGGAACCTGTGCCTCCAGCCACGGTCTCACACTTCTGCTTCAGGGCAACTGCACAGATGACCACTCAACTCTACCAGCCGGGATCCCAAAAGAAATGGGGAAACTGAGACCTGGAGGAAGAAGTACTTAGGGACAGATTCTAGGGATTCTACCTTCTAATCTCCAAAAGAAAAGGATGAAGAGAAACAACACTTAATTTGCAACACTTAGGAAACCCCACTGGAAGCTGGGAAGTCTGAGACCTGCTCCTAGCTGAAGCCGTTCCCCCAACTCTACTGGGTGGCCTGTGTCTGTAGGCCTAGCACACTGCCCAATGCCACACCCTACCTTTGGACTAGACTTCTCCGAAAAGCTCCCCAGTGACCCATCTTCAGAATTGCTAGGTTTCTGCTACACGAAAGAGAAGGACAGGAGAAATTTCAGCCGCAGGGTCCCTTCCCAATCATCAAAGTGAAGCTTTTATTTCTACGTCTTCTCTGCACTTGGGAGAAGGCAAATGTCACTTCTCACCCCTGCCCACAAAGCCTATGCAGCCCTTAATGGTCCCAGATGCAAGTGAGGCCGCCATATTAGGGTCTCATTCCTGGGGAGAAACGGGGTGTGCAGAAAGCTGTGTAGATGAGGTGAGATCTCATTTCTCAACCCGCTGGGTTCAAACTGACCGGGCGAATGTGCCCAGACTTCTGATTCTCAGCACTCCGGGCACAGACAAGAAAAGAAAACCCCAACTGCTACCTATTGTTCTCAATACTCACCGCTTCATTCCGACAGGTCATGACTGCAGCCACCGTCTTCTCTCCGGTGGTAGCAAAGCTCACTAGGGCAGTCTGGGGGAAAAGCCAGGTGTCAGCTCCCAAACGGGGTCTGCACTAGCCAGCAGCCTTGCAGAGGGTTGCTTCTCCGGGAAGACCCCTTGGCCTTGGAGTTGCAAGTGCTCCCCACTGTGGAGCGTAACAGCCAGGGCATTTGAGAGCAGAGGGAGGCCCCAGGTGCAGCGACAGCTGAAAATAGAACTCTCCTCTACCTCCCACACAGGCACAGGTCAATCCTAAATCCCATGCTGCTCTTAGGGTCTATAGAGATGCTCTAATTTATGTCCCCACTTTCCTGTGGACTCAAAGGAAGACAACTAGTTGTACTCTAAAGATCCTTTGTAACACTCAGGAGAAAAAGTACCATTTCTACTGTAAGGCTTCCCCTCTTAAACTACTGATGGGAAGGTGTCATCAATTTGGGCTTAAGAGCAAATGTCTCCAGAGTCAAAGGCACTGCCGTCTAGCATCCGTGTCATGGCTACATCCTCCAGAATCCTGGGAAACCATGCTGCCTGTAGTTACCTGTGGGAAGTTTTTCAGCAAACTCAGGGCCCCGTGATGGTAATGCAGCAGAGCGTAGTGGTTTGGGGACAACTGCAAGAAGAACTGGGCCCGAGATGGATCTACTGGGTTGGGCTGTGTGGGCAGGACCCGGGGTTGGAATCCACTTCCAAATTCTAAGTCAAGAGACTAGGAGGCAAGAAGGAGGAGGGTTAGAGCTAGAAGCCAACAAGACACTGACCCACCCCAGGCCCACACGCTCTGCCCCACTTTGCCAGGGTAACTAGGCCATGGCCGGTGGCTCTAGAAGCTCCTGTTCAAGTTCCCCAAAGGAGAGACTGGCCCATTTCCCCTTACACCAGCTCAGCCAGAGGACTGAACTTCACCCCGTGGCTGCCATGGCTCAGGAAGGAAGCAGTGACACTGGAACACTCCAGGGGAATCACGCTGACCTTTCTAAGCCTTGAAGATAATTCTGTGGGCCAGGGGAAGGAGCTGTAGCCTCTAACCTGCAGTGGGATCTGCCTCAACTCCCACTCTGTCTCCAGGGCCAAGGTTTGGAGGGAACGTGAGCTTGGGTCAGGGCACACCAGGACAGCCTCGTCCACCACGCCACAGGCTCCAGTGAGATGTTGCAGCCATGGAGTCGAAACCCTGACCTATGGGAGAGGCATGGCAACAGGAGGCTGGTGAAGGATTTTACATTTCCCTCTCAGCTCATCAGCAGTATAACTGCCAGAATCCCACTGGGCATCCATCTGAAGCTC
>RJWJ010011134.1:0-45237 GCA_004363605.1 Indri indri
GCAGTTTTGTTTATGATTACCTAGAATTTAAGCTCATTTATATAAATCTCCTTTATAAGATGGGGATTTTTATAATTTTTTATATCTTATGTAATAAGTAAAAATAATTGAGTTATGTTTCTGCAGTAGTTTGTTTTGCTTCTCATGTATAGCTTTGACTTTTTCAGCAGGTTGTTAAGCACAATAAAATAAAGCAACCATGTTGGCTATTTGAATCTAAATAGTAACTGGTAGTGTCTAGTCTCTAGTCAGTTCAGTTAAAAAACTCCAGAAATTGCTCCTTCAGTTACTAATACAATTTTTTTAAAAAAAATTAAACCCGATGATTTCATTAAGGAAAATCTAGTAAAACATTTATTTTATTTGGGTTAGGGATATTATAACAAACTATATGATGGTGATTTCTTCTGATCCCACAGTGCCACTTATATAATTGCTTGGGTTCACTTGAAATTATGAAGATGGTGATTTCAACAAGTTGGAGACTAAGTAACTTGTATTATGAGGGTATATATGTGTTGCTGTATTACATGGGAAAAGTGTGATTTAGAATCAATTAACTTCATGTACAGACACACTAAGTGACATACAGAAAATAATAGCCCTGTGTGTTGTAGTCACAAAAAAAAGGTACCAAAATGGGTAGTAACTTTATATTCTTTGGTTATTTCCAGTATCACTCAATTTAATGTTTGCCATATGTTCTGTTAATTTTGATCCTCAAATTCAGGTGTATACATTTTTTAATTCAAACTTTCTGTCTTGGGTTGACAATTACAACCTTTAGTGCAAAATAATTTTGCGAAGTACCTCATACACCTTTGTACAATGTAAGTCTTGGAGGCTCCTTTAACCACTGTGCTGTAACTCTGTAGTCAGTGGCATTTGTTAATATTACTTTTTGAAGTTTGCATTTACAAAAGTTGATTTTTGTCATATTAATTTTGCAATTAAAATGTTACTCTCTTGTGTTTGCACCCTCGCTATGTTGCAACAGCACTCTAAGAATTAAACTTTTGCAGTGTTAACTTATTCTTGTAAAAGTTAGTGAACCCCTATGAAGTTCAAGGATCTCTTAGACACTCTGTGTTTTGGATGGATTATCTTGTTTCATCCAAAATTTTAATTTTAATTAAGCCCTCATCCTTAAAATCCAAAATATCCTTAAAGGTAAGCTAAGTGCTTCGTGTATTGTAGTGAAAACTTCTATCTTTTTAACACATTCATGATGATTGAGAAAATAAATTTTATCTGCACTTCTTTTTAACTTATTTGGAAAGCATAAATAATTACTTAGCACCAAATAACCATATGCAGCACCTCTGAACTATACCATTTTGTTATTGATATATCCTTCATTTTCTTCTTCTAAAACACAAAGTGAGGCTCTTTAGAACTACCATATATTTAGCAGCAGCCAAGATATTAATAAATAAGGATGAGATTGAAAGTTAGAATTACATAAAATATTCCTAAATGCAATGATTTCTAACTCAGTAAGACATTATCTTTACTTTGAAGTGGCCCCCAAAGAGTGAGTATTATCAAGTACAGTGTCTGGCATGTAGCAAAAACATGTATGTTTGGGAACAAACTTATGAAAGATGAATAAATGGAGATAGATAAATAGACACATAGCTAGAAGATAAATAATATAAAATAGACAAATAGGTAACTCCAGGGTTGTTAAAAAAACAAACAAAAACATCTAACAATATACCCAGGAGGACAATTTCCCTACTATGAACATCAAATATGTTTAAAAATAATTCATTACTAAAAAAACACAAACTAGTAGGTGTTGATGGTTCCTAACTACTAATTATAGTAATCCTAATGGTCCATCAGTTAAATTCCCATGTCTCTATTTCATTCAGAGGAGGGCTTTTTTATATTTTACCTTCTACAATTGCTGTTTTCTTCCTAACTTGAAGAAAAGAGAAATGTTCACTCCCTCATTAGTTCACTAGACCATTTTCAGTAATCTTTTCTCATTCTTCACCTTTATGTTTTATACTCTGACTGGATCAGCTGCCAGGCCAACACCATATTTTACAGTCTGCTCATAAATGTATCCACCTGGCAGTAGTTTTGACCGCTCAAAAGAATCACTGCCAAAATCTACCAGATTCTTATGACTAGTTTGGAAGCTGATTATCAGGAATTTAGGGTTCTATTCCTGTCCTGGGACTTAATCTCCTTTATGCTTCATTTTGTGTCTTGATAAAATGGGTAACTAAGTCCTTTGAGGCTACAACATTCCCTGCCAAAGTCTTTACATAAGTGCAAGGTGTTACTGCTCATTGCTTCACAAAGTTTTATAAGATGTTATTGCTATTACTTGAGGAACAGTAAAAAGCCATCTTAAACTTGGAAACACCAACAGAAAATTTCTATTTTGACTAATACCTTTTTTTTCTGAAATTCTAATCAGTAAACTTTCAGTAGACTTAAATGGGAGTTATTATTCAAGCAATACAAAGTCATCTAAATCTCTAAAATTGTTCATAATATTATAGTATAATACATGATAGTATTTAAATAATAATTCTTAAGTACCTAAATATAAAATTTTGTTCAATAGAGTTATAGTTCCAAGAATAGCCTCTTATATTTTAATTCCTTGAATACAGGCTTCTAGTTATTAGATATTTTCATATTTTATCTTATCATTACATTTATAAACATATTTACTTATAAAAAATTAGGAAACGACTTTAGATAAATAACCTATAAGATAAGTAAGAGTTAATTATGTGGTTAAATGATACCCAATTTTAAGACTTTGAATAGCTATTGTCAAACTAGTCTCAAAAATTTTTCTACTCACTAGAACTTGATTGATATGTGAATCTTGAAAGTGTATTTGTTTCACATCAGAGTTAATTCCTGCCCAGTGTGGTTATTCGTGTCAAAAGCTTGTCCTCTTGACAATCCCCTGTCTATAACTATATTCTCAGTTTATCTCCTTTGTTCCAATATTGAAGATAAATTTTAGGAAGATAAAAAAGAGTTTCTAGAGAAACGATTAATGGTTATATGATAATGAACTATGCAATCATAATATTTTATTAATTTTAACTCGTCATATAAAACCAATTATTTAAAGAAAAGTTTACTGTATTCTTATACTCTGTAGAGATGAAAATGTTCAGAAATCTAAAAATGCTTAAAATATAACTGAATTTTGATAATACAGCTAATCTTAAATTTATCAAGCACCATTTTTTCTCTGTTTTTTTTTCTCTATTTTTCTCCTTATCATCCCTATACCATAATTTAGGGATTAGCAGAAATATTATCATTAGAACTAAGTATTGTCCATATGAACACCACTCATGTGATTCTTTATGGTTTACCAAACACATCCCCATGATTATAACACATTTTATTCTCGAGAATTTTTGAGAGATTACCCTTTCTCCAACTTCTCCCTTGCCGCCACCCCTGTGTTGTTGGTGAAGCTCTAGCTTAGAAAGGCAAATGAACTTGCTTAAGTAACCCAGCAAGTGAGGAAAAGAATTAAGAATTAAATTATTTCATTCTTATTTCAAGTTCGGTGTGTTTTTACTTCTGGCTGTATTGCTGCTCATTTATATGGCATGAAAAGGTTAAAAAGGTGGGGGGTGGTAGAGGGAGCCTCAGAGGTGCCGGGAATAAAATGAATAGGTGAGCAGAGGAGGAGAAAGGGAACTGGGCAGAGTTAGCATGATAGTGCTGTTAAGTTCTCTAGCTCCTTCTGTTGTTTAATAAATGTTAGTTAAATAGAAAATGAAACCAATAATGATTTATATTATGTTACGATTTATTATACCTACCAGATAATTTGTCCTAAAAAGCTTGTTCTTTACTGAATGGTGACGTGATTTGCACAGGTACTTCTCTCACCTCAGGGCCACTGTGCTGGCTATTGCTTCTGCCGTTAGCGTGCTTCAGGATAGCTGGGTGGCTAACTCCTTTACTTTCTTCAAATATTTACTTAATGTCACCTTCTTAACTCAACTGCCTGACCATTTTAATTAAAAACACACAAAAAAAACCTTCTTTCCCTGGTTTGCTTGATTCAACTTACTCTTTTCTAACTGTCGTAGTTATCACTAAACGTTCCATGTAATTTACTCATTTATTATTTTTATTGCCTCCCCCCCATCCTCACTAGAACATAAGTCTCATGAGAGCAGGGAGTTTTGCATTTTGTTGTTGTTGTTGTTGTTATTGTCTATCTCCTCCTCTAGAATATAAGCCAACAGCAGAGATTTTTGTCTGTTTCATTCATCGATACAGTCTAAGTGCCTAGAACATTACCAGGCATATTTAAGATTCTCAGTCAATTTTTGTTTATCAAATTGAACATCCGTTGTGCGGGTTTCAGTACCAATATGAAAGAACTATAAGACATAATGATTCCCCAAGATATTTGCAATCTACTACCAGCATGCTACACCTGCGATTTTTGGCTTTGGCTCTGTGCTATTCTTATGGATATCTAAGTTCATGACACTGACAGGGGAAGCATGGTAGTAGAAAAATTCTATATCCACTTTAAAAACTTTATAACTGTAGTTCCGTTATTTGTTGTGCACAATGTCATGTTCCAAGATACTAATATTACCACAACACTCCACAGCAAGAAGAAAATCCATGAATCCCCGTTATATGACAATTCATTGGTTGGAAAGCATTGTATGATACAACATTACTCTTCATTTGAGACATTTCCATGTTGTATTAGTGCACCGTGGACTATTTCAGTTAATCAGTGTTCCAAATGTGATCTGGGGTTTAGTGCCATGTAGCATGCCTAAGACATATAAAGATTTTATGGATAACAGATGTAGAAAAATGTAGGGCTTTCTCCAATTTACTATAGACATATTTTCTTAAGAGATACACAGAGTAGTTATTCTGTTAACCAATGTTTAAGATAATGAAATTGTTACCTAAATATAGCCTTTCCAAGTTTCAGTTTAATCTTTGTGAACTAAACACAACTTGTTTACATTAGGGCTTAAAATAAAAGTAAAATAATCATCTGTTCAATTTCTTTTATATTGCCTGGTAGGAAAAGAAATCACACTATCTTATAAAAGTATCCGTATTTCACATCATCTAGTGGACACGCACAAATTGAAGCTCACATGCACAAAATACTCCCTCTACGTTGTGTATTCTTTTTTCACCACCATATCCCTTTTTATTCCATAAAAAAAAAAAAATCTCTATTTGTAAAAACAGTGCATCTTTAAAGAATTGTATAAGTGGGAAAGTGGTTTGGAAATGGAAATATTGAAAGTTGCTTTACTTTAGTTTGAAGACAATTTGTTGTGACAAGAAATACAAAACAATGTTTTTTTTTATTTCTTCTTTCACAAATAGGAGTACTAAAAAAATACAGTTTTTGCAACAGTTTCCATTGAAAGAATGTGTTGTAATACTTTTGTTGAATTGTATAGTTTTGTTAAAATATTTCAATAAAAATAAACACTAGTAAAATTGGATGTATCCCAAAAAAGACATTATTTTAAAATTGTGTAGACTGGTGACAGCCTATTTTATTAAGTAAGCAAATTCCATATGTGGCATTAGGGAAATAATTTTATGATTTTGATACTTGCGTATTATGGTGAATAATCTTGTACCATTGTGTCTGAAGTTATTTACTGTTGTTTTGTACCTAGCTTATGATTATTTTGTCTACAAATGCTTGAATTAAAAAAATTTTAAGGTAGTGGTTACCAGTTGTTTTCAAAGCAAATGCTAAGTCTGCAAAGGCATTCCTTAGTACTTTTTCTTTTTTTTCTGGCAGTGGAACTTGATTTGTGTTCATGTTCTGAATTTCTTTAGTGTTCCTAGTATGGTTGTTGAAATCTATACTTTATATGATCTCATTGTACTGCCTGCATTTCATTAATGACTGATTCTGTTTAGGGCTTAGGGAGTGAAATATTTTTCATATGACACTACCCAAAAATGAATACAGTACACCAGCTGCAAAAACCACAAACCATCTGATTTTGTGGCTTTCGAGGGTGTGAAAAGTTCAATTGCTTAAAGTAAAGCTTATATCTGCAGTACACCATATGGAAGTGGGACTACTGTGGACTTAAGAGAAATGTTGAAAATATTAAATTCTCATCAGGAGCCTTGTTTCAAATAAAGATGAGCAATATAATTATTAAGAATTATCTTGTGTTATATTTGACTTAGAATCACCACGTACCTTTTAAACATTTGGCTGCATAATTATGGTTTTTGTAGTATCACAAATACCAACTTAGAGCTTATTCACAAAGAGAAATAAATGATTACCCATAAGTTTGTAATAAAATGTGTTATTATTTTAAGTAAACTTACAATTATATAGTATTCCTATTGTGAAATTTCAAACAATTATTATTTAGACAATCATATATTTTAAATTTTGAGTTCAAGAATACTTTAATCAAGAGTATTTTTAAATCAGCTAATTCACAGGTATTGTAAAATAAAATAAACTCACTTTTAAAATAGTCCTAGTACAGGGCATATGTTCAGGGGAAATATAATAAATTATGTCGAAGAGATATCTGCACTCTCATGCTGATTGCAGCATTATTTACAACAACCACAATATGGAATCAGCCTAAGCATCCAGCATTGGATGAACGGATAAAGACAATGTGGTATATATACACAGTGGAATACTACTCAGCCATTAAAAAGAGTGAAATCCTGTCATTTGCAGCATGATAGATAATAAATAAGGAGCAAACGAAATAAACCAAACACAGATATTATAGAAATTAAAATCATAGAAGCAGAGAGTAGTAGTACAATGGTTACCAGAAACTGGAGAAGGGAAAGGAGAATGGGGAGAGGTTGGTCAACAGGCACAAAGTTGCAGTTATATTGAAGGAATAAATTCTGGTGCTCTGCTGCACAGTGGGGTGACTATGGTTAAGCGTAAAATGTAGTATCTTACAAAATAGCTAGAAGAGAGCCTCTTCATGATTCTCACCAGATGACAGATACACTAACTACTCTGATTGAATTGTTATAGAACATAGATATGTATCGAAACATCAGATTGTATGCCATAAATATATACAATTACAATGTTTCAATTAAAAAATCAATGTATTTTAAAATAAGAAATGAATGAGATGTCTTAAATACGCCCTAGAACCCGATACAATTGTGATCTTACTTTAATAACAACCATTTAAACCAAGTAATAATATATTGTAAATACTGATTATGGAAAACATAATCAACATTAAGATCACTCTGTGACCTATAAAGAGCTTATGTATAATTGAAATTATAGAGTACTTTGTTTTCTGGGTGTGTCTACTGGGCTTCCTTTGAAGAAAAAAATATATGTGCATCTGTGTATCTATATGCCTGTATAATATATAAACACATACAGATACACATACATATTCATACATATATAAAAACACACATATATGTATATGTTGCATATGAGAGGAGAAGGGTAGGACACATGCACACTCATTTCTGTATTTTATAATTTTCTTCATAGATTTCCAGTAGTAATTCATTCCAAATCAATCAGCAGATAATGTTGTTAGAAAAAGGTTTTACCCATGCCGCTTTCACACTGAAGCAACAGTTTGAACCTTGTAAGTTGGCATTCGGACATATGAGATTGTATCAAAAGGAAGTCTTAGAAAATGTACTCAAATAATAGATATCTATCTTTGGAAAATATCGTACAAACTTGTGGATAAGCATTTTGTACATCACACAAAATGTAAGGTTACTAAAATACACTTTGTCAATTGCTGTAGTGCCGATTTCAACTACTTTCTGTGGTGAAGCAAGATGGTGGAAGAGGTATGCGAGTGACGCTGGGGTTGATTAAATGGCACGGGGTCAGCAATTTGTCAGGGATTATCTATGTCTCTGTTAGAATAAACCCAATATCTATTTGGTTAATATAAATAAACAATATGTCTATGCACATTATGTTAAAATCTTGCCAATTGAGAAAATGAATTTTGAGAGAAAATTAGTAAAAAATTATAATTTTAACAAAACTCTAAACCATAAAAACAGTTTTAAAAACTTGTGTGTAGAAAAATAAATCTGCTTCATGACCCAAACATTTCTAGATAATCTGACTATATAAAAAAGCTCCTTTATTCTTTTTTGGGGGGTGGGTTCTTATTTTTTTGATAATGCAGACAAGGTTCTTTATGTAACAATTCTGTTAGAGAGTTATACGGTGAATGACAGTTGAAATATAAGAGCTTTATAGCAAGAATTGTTAAGAATGTCTAATTACCTTTAGCAACACTGGTAAATCAAGAAACTTTAACAAGCATGAACTTAAGAATTAGATCCCAATGACAGAGTGGGCTCTAATTTTTATATATATGGATGACATCTAAGCTCATTTAGATCACCAAGTTCACCATTCTTTGCCCTTTTCTTTTTTTATCCTTTACTCTTTTTCCTGTACCTTCATTCCTGTATCTTTCTTTCCTGTGCTTTTCTTTTCCAAGTTTTTTTTCTTCTTCTTCCATTCTTGTTCTCTACTTTGTTCAAATTTTTTTCCCACAGTTGTCTAGGCATGCCTGCTAATGTAATTAAAAATGATGCTGTTCTTGTACATTTACATCTTTCTATTTTCTCTACTTTTTCTCTCCTTTTTTACTTTCTCTATTCATGCCCTTAGTTTTCCATCTCTCATTCTGTTCCCCTAGGAGCCGTAGTAAGTCAAAACTAATTTGGAAATTTCTAACACATCTCTTCTGTAACGTTGTATCAGCTATTTCTGGTTCCTCTTGTAAAGCCTGGTCTTATGGAAAGAACACAATTCAGGATCTAAAAGACATCAGGTTGAGTCCATTTCTGGCCCAGCTTTCTTATCTGTAAAATTAGAAGATAAAAATAGACCAGACTGACTTTCCTTACAGCTCCAGGGTTCTATGAAGTATGCTTAGGTGCGTGGAGCTAGCTGGGATGGAATTGTTAGCTTTGGAAGAAGAAGACTGAAGATTTTACAAGAGCCAGACCACGTAACGGCACCCTACCCTGCAGCAGTCTCCAGCCCCAAGACAGATCAGCATCAGCTTATGGGTTTTAGATTATGAGTATCCAACAACTTGCCTTGGTTTCTTCTGAGAGCCAAATGGGCCAAATCAGCTCGTGACGGGGTCCAGAATCTTATGCAAATATAGATGCAATATATATAAGGATGCAAATATAAGGATGCAAATATAAGGATGCAAATATATTTCACAGCTTGGCTTTTAAGATTCTAGTTGTGAACGATGCCTAGAGATTCATTGATATAGATCATACGGGGTGGGTCTAGAATTTCAAAGAGGCACGTTTGCTCCTGTCTGAACAATGCATTTTTCTATAAAATATTCTTTCAGAGGCACTTTTGGACATTGATCCTGTGCCATCAATACTTATGGCTTTACTATGTTTGTCTATATTTTTCACAAGCACCTTAGATTAATTGTAGACCAGAGATGCAACTCAGAGCTGTTTGAAGCAACTGGTGACTGACTTTTAATAATCAAGGCATTTCACTAAAATGGTTCTTTTAATGAATAAAAGCCTAGTGTTTGGCAGTAGGAATATATAGGATTAAGTAATAAAATTCAAACTATAAGGCATTAACAGTACTATCATATATGAACTATTACCATTCCATTTTAGTGATGAGGAAAATGAGGCTCAGAGAGGTTGGGTCCAAGGTCATGGTTAACGAGGAAAACATACAGAGCCTATGTTCTTAACTCCTATTCTATCTTTCCATTAGATAAAAAAAAAAAAATAGCTTTTATCATTTAATCTTTTTTCACTTAATCTTTATGGTAGTATATATTTAAGTATATGATATGTAAAATATCCTAAAATTGTTTCTAAGATTGTATTATTTAAAGGACAAAAGGATTTTACTTAAGATGTATTTTGATTGCTTAGTTTACTTTACAAAAAAACAAAAACCCAGGTGTTAATTTTCTTTTTTGCCTTAGTTCTTCACTCATGTGTTAGCATGTTTTATAGTCAATTAAATGTGAAAATAGAAGAAATAATAATTTATGGAGATGCATATTGGTGTCGATAGGGTTTATTAAGTCAATTAGTGTCTAAAATCCTAGGTTAATCTGATTTGTTACACTTATAATGTTTCTGAATCATAAAATAATTGTATAATTATGAATTACACATTGATTAGTGTGATTTCAAAGGATGACCATAGTTGGACTTTAGGGTGTCTCTTAAGAAAATGCTATGAAACAGAATCCCCCATTATACATAGAGAAAATAACTGTAAAATATCACTAAAGATCTAGGTAGCACTATATATCAAGAAACATGTAATGTCTATCAAAATATTAGCCACATATAAATATTTCTTGAATGAATACAAGAATAAATGGTCATCAAAACTTGATATATTTATGTTTTCTTTAAGCAACTTGATGATGCTATTTTTAATATTCATTGAGTATTTTCCTTACATCAGTCTGTTTGTTCCTTATTTAATGTCATTTGCAGGGTACTACTACTGTCAGTCAGAATGAAGCTGGCATGGTCCCTTGATTAATGCCCCTCATATGGGAGTCTCAGCTGCTGTTTCAGGAGTTCATTTTAATACGTAGTTGCCTCTAATTCCAGAGACCAGGGGCAAAAGTTTTTGAAGAGACTCACAGAAAGCAACAGGGATTCTTCTTGTGTTGATAGATACATCTCTTGTCTAAACAGCTGATAAGGGTTGTTCTGCCACAATTTATTGTGTTGAAAATATTCATAGAGTTTTCTCCATGTTTCCTTTTACAGTCGTCCCTCAGTATCCATGGGGGATTGGTTTCAAGACCTCTCTCTCCAGAAAACACCAATATCCACAGATGCTTAAGTCCCTTATATAAAATGGGTTAGTGTTTGCATATAACCTATGCATATCCTTCTGTATACTTTAAATAATCTGAAGATTGCTTATAATACCTAATACAATATAAATGCTATGTAAATAGTTGTCATTCTGTACTGTTTAGGGAATAATGACAAGGAAAAAGGTCTGTACATGTTCAGTACAGATGTAACCATTCATTTTTTTCCCAAATATTTTCAATTCACAGTTGGTTGAATCCACAGACGAGGAACCCATGGATATAGATGGCTAATTGTAT
This sequence comes from Indri indri, assembly GCA_004363605.1. NCBI lineage: Eukaryota > Metazoa > Chordata > Mammalia > Primates > Indriidae > Indri > Indri indri. The sequence goes on from RJWJ010011134.1 coordinate 11,157, forward strand.
AGCATTTAATAGCCAGAGGTCCACGTCTATCACAATTGGATTTGACCAATATGATAAATTTGTGTATTTATAAATATAAAAGTATAACTATTAGAATAAATGACAATTTATACCATTATTATTTTTAATAAATATATAGAATGCTACTGGTACCTGTGTCATCAGTATGTCATATCAACTGAAAACTCAGTAGGTGTATTATACATTACATGTAAATACTTGGCAATAATGTCTTAAAAAAGAAAAAAAAAGCATGTCGTATCTCTATTAAGTGCTAGTCGTTGAATAATGGTTGAAAGGTAAATAAAAAATATTGGTGCTTTATACTCCAAATAAAACTATAATTTAATCCCAATTCAGTTGCTTTTACTTCATGTTCTTAAATTTTATCAAATCTGTATACTAAATATACTTTATTTTACTTTAAGTTTCATAAAATGTATTTTTCTCCTCTATTGTCATAAAAAGTATGATAAAGTAATTAGTTTTCCATAATGTCACAATATAACATTTAAAATCTGGGCTCATTAAGACAGAAATTATATTCTATGTTATATTATCTTACAATGTGTAATAAATGGTAATGGCAAAGATGGAAGAATCTGTACAAGTGTTTTTAATACCTTTGCCTTCATTGTTAGGGAGGTGCTTGAAATTAATGTCATAATCAGATGTATCAAATAGCGATATGGTAAAAAATGTTTTCGAAAAAAAGTCGATTAAGTTGTTTCAGTGTAGCACTACATTATTCTAATATTGAGTGTAGGAAGATACTGTATGATATGCACTAATTAGATGTGAGATGTTATTTCCATGTATAAACTGGTTAAAATTTCAAATAATTGAGTTAGAAGGGACATATTTGCTGCACTTTGGGCCTCAGGATCCTCACACTGTGCCCACTTCGCCTTGTTGTGTAAATCTGCTGAGTGGTTAATCCACAGGCAGTGTGAATAGCATAGACCAACAGTGTAAATTCCTGTATTAGTTTGCTAGGACCATTGTAACAGTCCAGCAATTCTGCACAGACTGTTATAGCAGCCCTAGAAAACTAACAGACCATGTGGCTTAAACAACAGAGTGTATTTTCTCACAGTTCTGGAGGCTAGAAGTCCAGGATTAAGGTGTTGCCAGGGTTGGCTCCTTCTGAGGGCTGTGAGGAAAGTGTTTGTCCCAAACTTTTCTCCTTCACTTGTAGTGTATCCTCACACAGTCCTCCCTGTGTGTGTGTCTGTGTCTGAGTGGCATCTCCTTTTAAGGACAGAGACATATTGGATGACGGCCCACCCTAATGCCCTCATTTTTTTTTTTTTATTTCAGAATATTACGGGAGCATACATGTTTTGGTTACATAATTTGCTTTTGTACAGTTTCAGAGTTTTAAGTGTGCCCTTCACCCAGATACTGTGCATTGTACCCGTTAGGTGTGAATTTACCCATCCCCACCTCTCCCCTCCCAGCTACTTGATTTCTGTTGAGTTTTACTTCCATATGTGCATGTAAGTGTTGACCTCATTTTAACTTCATTATGCCTATAAAGATCCTGTCTCCAAACACATACAGTCATATTCTGAGCTGCTGAGGGCTAGGACTTCAACATATGAATATTTGGGTGGGTGGGTGGGGTTAAGGGCACAATTTAGCCCATAATAATTGCCCTTAGAATTAGAATGATTCTGATGGTTCCAAATTTATATTTACAATGTCCTCGACAAGGTACAGATTTTCAAACCGGAAGTCACGAAGTCTGACTTGAATACCCAGGAAATGTATTCTTAAATCCTTCATCTCACTAGATACTGGGGAAGAAGAGGCTTTGTTACTGGATCTGCAATGAGGTGAGGTTTTGGAGAAGTGACCTAATCCCCTATCGCATGGGCTAGAATTTCTTCATAGACTCCACATCAACTTCTCACCAGTTGTCCATTAGACAGTCCTTTAGCCCCACAAAAAACCTTCAGACCTTGTCCTATCCTGACATGACAGAAATCTTGTATCACTGTTTTCATTGCCAAAGACAAGTCCTTCTTGTCAAGATTGCTATCTGAAGTCTTATTTTCTTACTCATGTGTAAATGATCTTCTCCTCCAGGGATCTCTTCTTTTACAAACTTTTCCTCAGATATCCCTTCTACCTTTGCCATTTGTCCATATGTATAGGAGCCTTTTCTTTATCAGAGCTCTGTCTATCACAGAGTTGGGAGACAGGCTTAGAGTCATCCTAGTTCCCCAAGCCAGATCTCACTTTTCTTAACCATTATTGAATGAAAGATGATATTCCCACACTTCCAAGCACAATTCTTAACATGCTAGTGGCAATGTTAACTCCTTTTCCATTATTAAAGCAGATTGGAATGGTATCATTATGGAATGACACAACATTCGGTCCACTCTAGTTTTTAAAAAATCATCTGAAAGCTTTCACACTTTCTCTAGTAATACTTTACTCTCTACAGCCCTCATAGGTGATCAGAATACCTCTGAAACTTCCTTCTAAAGAGAGAACTCATTTTATAAAACCCACTCCTCCTTGGTATATTCATCTGGACCGCCTTCTACTCCTCTCTACTGCCATTCACTGATCTCCAGGTCACTTCATATTCAGTGAATACACTGGTGCATAGCTAACAGGCTTCTTCCCCACTCCATGTCTCACCATCACATTTGGTGACTTTTGAGTTCATGGGTAAAACCCATCTCATACAATAATGAGATGGTGTCTTGACTAGTCCAGTTGGTCTTTATCTCTACTTTAACAACACACTCCTGTTGTCACATGCTGAACTTTATCATTGTCTGAAACAGTTCCACTCTCCAAATCTAAAAATTTAGTATTCAAATTCTAACTGTTACTGTTTCTAGTCGAATCTTTTGCTTCCTTGCTTCCACTACATATTCGCTGGCCATGAATTTTACCCAGCTTTTCTCCTTTTCTGTATTAACTTTGACTCCTATGATGGTTAATTTTATGTGTCAACTTGACTGGGCTAAAGGGTACCCAGATAGCTGGTAAAACATTATTTCTGGGTATGTCTGTGAGGGTGTTTCTGGAAGATTATTAGCTTTTGAATCAGTAGACTGAGTAAAGAAGCTCAACACCAGTCTAGTTGGGCATCATCCAATCATCCAATTCACTGAGGAACTGAATGGAATGCAAAGGCAGAGAAAGGGGCAATATGCTTCCTGTTTGAACTGGGACACTTATCTTCTCCTGTCATCGGATATTGATGCTTCTGGTCCTTGGGCCTTTGGACTCAGACTGAGACTCACACCATCAGACTCCAGCCCTGGGTCTGGCAGACCTTTGGACCCAGACTGAATTACACCTCTAGCTTTCCTGTTTCTTCAGCTTGCAGATGGCAGATTGTGGGACTTCTCAGCCTCTATAATTATGTAAGCCAATTCCTATAATAAATCTCCTCATTATATATATAAAATAAAGCTCATATGTATATTTATATCTATATCTGTACCTATTGATTTGTTTTCTCTGGAGAGCCCTGACTAATACAACTCCCTTTCTCATTCATCCTTCTGCTACACCTGGTTGGCAGAATGCCAATGTAGTTGTGTAGAGGTGCCCAGCAAGCTCATACTTTCTCCCCTTCCCTCACTTAGACTGTCAAGAGAAACAAATAGACTTAAATCTCTCTTATCTTAAAAACAAAGGTCTCTCTAGATCCTGTAGATGTCATCTCAATTTCCTCTTATTCATTTAAAATCTAAGTTTCTAGATGACATGTTTCTTTCCCTCCCTCTATATTATATAAATCTGTTAAAAGAATTTATGTTCTCTGTGAATACCTGTTTTTAATCCATTAAAAGTTCTGAAATCACATATACATGAAAAATGTTGAAATGGCATTTCTGATTTTTTTTTGTTAAATACGGGATATTTGAAAAGTTATATGTTCTGGACAGAGTATGTATAATCAGGACGTTGATGTATACATTTAATGGTAATTAAAATTATTTTGATATTTATAAAAAATAAATACCACTATTGCTTTTCCTGTCACTGAGTCCCTCAGAAATTTGAGGAAATGAGTAGGTCATCCATTTATAATTATTTTATAATATCTATATGTAACTAATATTTTAACTTTTGTTCTCTGGTGTTAGAGTATTACAATGGTTTTTAAAAATACTCTTTTTTCATCAGATTCAGTCCCCCTCCTTCTAGGGTTTAGGGAAATAAAAATAATGGGCACTCTTTCAGAAACATGCCAAGCTACCAGGGAACTGAAAATCTAGCCTGACCTTTGGTGGGCTCCTCTGTGGAGTCAGCAAGTACCAGGTTAGTTTGGCCTCCATAGGTGGTTCAAATCTGGAATGAGATCAAACTTTGCTCTCACTTTGATTTATCTGTCCCATGGGGAGGCTGGGGCTACTTTGGGCTTTTAGGCTTGGAGGCTGTTCTATGAAGGTACCAGAATATCCTGTAACCATATGTGTGGTGTTTACCTTTGTTCTGGAGGAACAGAAATAAAGAATTCATTTTTTGAAAAATAATACACTTAGGTCAGAAATCAAGTATAATAATTTCTCTGAAGACTTCTCCTGTTTTCTGTGGCTCAGATGAGATTTTTTCAGAATGTAAGAAAGACTGAATTTTGGACTTGTATTTCAGTGAACTAAATCACAGAGCTGATTCTTATCCGTAGCAGTCATTTATGTAGTTTAAAAAAAATAAATAAATAACCTTTGATTTTGTACATCAGCTGGGACACAAACCAGACTTTGAATGTCTGTATGGAACAAATGCTATAGCCCATTGAGGGTGATGGCCAAGGCTCGCTGAGGCAAAGGATGACTGGCATTTCTTCTTAAAACCATGGGGAAGGTGCATCTTTACCCTTAAAAATGCCCTTTACACTTGGTTCTCTTAATGTCCTGGACTCTCTGCTCTCTTATTTTGGCCATTAACTTTTCAATATGAATAATTATTTTGTTTACATTTTGGGACTTCAAATGCAAGGATTTTTTTTAAAATTTGTATAAATTTATGGGGTACAAGTGCAATTTTGTTACATGCACAGGTTGTACAGTAGTCAAGTCAGGGCTTTTAAGGTATCCATCACCTGAATAACATACTTTGTACCTGTTAAGTAATTTCTCACCATCTACACCCCCATTCCCTCATTCTTCCTAGTCTCCATTGTCCGCATTCCACTCTTTATGTCCATGTGTACACATTATTTAGCTCCCACTTATGAGTGAGGGCATGTGATATTTGGATATTTGTCTTTCTTGTCTGGCTTGTTTTATTTAAGATAATGATCTTCAGTTCCATCCATGTTGTTGCAAAAGATATGGTTTCATTCCTTTTTATCACTGAATAGTATTCCTTTGTGTATATATACTGCATTTTCTTTATCCACTCATCCCATGATGGACACTTAGGTTGTTGCCACATCTTTGATATTGTGAATAGTGCTGCAATAAATATTTGAGAGTAGGTATCTTTTTGATATATTGATTTCTTTTCCCTTGGGTAGCTACCTAGTAGTGGTATTGCTGCATCAAATGGTAGTTCTATTTTTAGTTCTTTGAGGACTCTCCATACTGTTTTCCATAGAGGTTGTACTAATTTGCAGTCCCACCAACAGTGTATAAGTGTTTCCTTTTTTCCACATCCTCACCAGCATCTATTATTTTTTGACTTTTTAATAATAACCATTCTGACTTGGGTAAGATGATATCTCATTGTGATTTTAATTTGCATGTCTCTGATGAATAGTGATGTTGAACATTTTTTCATATGCCAAATGCCAGGATTTAAAGTGATAGTTAACTCTGTTCGAAGTACTTTTATCCTCATTTGATGAATTTCTAACTTTTTAAAAATCATTTTTAATTAGTTGCTCTCATAGTAGTTATCATCTTCATCACTATCATTACCTTAGTGCCTCTGTTGAATTTTATAGGGCTAAATGATTTTCCTTCTCCCCCCACCACCCCTGTGGAACTATAGTATTTACTTATCATTTTTTTATTTTTTTTATTTTTTATTTTTTTATTTCAGCATATTATGGGGGTACAGATGTTTAGGTTATGTATGTTGCCCTTGCCCCCCCGCAACTCCAAGCTTCAAGTGTGTCCATCCCCCAGATGTGCGCATCACACTCTTTGTGTATGCATATACCACCCCAAATTATAAAAAGTAGCTTTACTCTCTCATAAGAATAAATAAATAAGTAGGTAACTAACTAAATAAACAAATAAATAAGCTGTATCTTCTGGTACTTGGAGTAGCTTCCAGTTTCAGTTAAGTAATTTATTTCAGTCTTACCAGATAATTTGCATGCTGTTAATTTTGTATACCACACAAGTTGACATAGTGACTAATCTTGGAAATAATTTCATTAAATGACTAATCATCTTGTAAAGGCCATTCTGTTAATTCAGGGTCAAACCAGATGGTAAAGCAAGAAAGTGGCCTCTATCTGGCTAAACGTAAAAATACTCAATTAAGAAATTAAATGAGGACTACAGGAAATAGCACCTTGAGGAAGTATTTCCAGGAAGTAACACCTACTCAGTTTGAGGGTAAGGAATGATCACTGGTTGCTATTAATGCAAGCATCATATGTGTAAATATTGGCAAATGTGAAAGCTTGGGTTCAAAAATCAAGGAAAGCTTTGTGAGTATCACATGTTCTTGCAGATTTCTTTAACACTGTCACAGAGAGTGGCAGAGAAACATTTTTTATCAGTTAAACTAATAAAACAGATGTATCCTTCTAATATTTTCATCAAGGTTAAGTAATGATAATTATGATTCAAAACAAAGACATGACACTTCCTGGCTTTTATAGATGTAGACACTACTAAATTATAATATATTTCCTGGTCGAATGAATGAGTACCCCTATAGAAACATATGGAAATAGGGCTATTCCATATTAGTTATTCAAACATTTTCCGAGGCTTAGAGTCTTTAATACTTATCTGCATTATGTGGAGAGGGGGAAATTTTGAGGATATTTCAACTGTTTTCCAATCAGAGTTGAAAAGCCCAATCACAGCTCTCAGAATGGTTTTGAAGAGATATGGATGAATTATCTAGATTGTTGCATTTTTTCTAATAACTTGACTAACTCTCCAAGTAAATATCATCAGATTTTTTCTTGGCCATTTGAAAATCCTAATGAAGCTGTAAGGATAGACCCTCTGTGGAACAATGGACAGTGAAGAGGTTGCTTGGTGTGTACGATGCGTATTGCTTCAGTGATGTACACACTGAGGGCTCTGACATTACCACAATGCAATCTATCAATATAACAAAATTTCACTTGTGACCCCATGACTAATAAAAATAAATAAAAAATAAATGGAAAAAAAGACAAAGCAAAAATGAAAAGACTCTCATTGCTGGGAATTTGTCATAATAGTACATATAATTACATATATTTTGAGTGCTTCACCAGTACAAAGTAGCAACATGTCTTGAAAAACTACCGCTCCTGAATTAAATAATTGCAGACTGCTCTCACCTAGGATAAAGCCAAAAGTTATAGGAAATCCAGTTCAAATGGTGAAAAATAGGAATGGAGATTTATCGATTCAATAAATAGAAACCAAGAATTTACTGGATTTCATGGTTGATTTGTTATATTGGCTCAATGATGTCATTAAGGATCTATCCACTTTGCTTACCCTGCCCACTCTCTCTCCATAACATCAGCCTTTTCCTGAGGCTTATCCTAAGCCTGTCTTCCTTTTGTCATTGTGAGATGGTTGCCAACTACATTAATGACTACGTGGTTCTTTGCCCACATCTTGGGAGACAAAAAGAATGGTTTCTAGAGCTCTCTCAGAAAGTGAAGAGCTTACTTCTTAGAAGCCTTAAGTAAATGCCTTCTACAGTCTCAGTGAACAGAACTGGGTCATATGGCATCCTAGGAATTAATTTCCAAATACGCTGATTCAATAGGGGATCAATGGATATTTGGAGATGCTGAACATATTTTTTTCAATATTTATTCCACTGAATATTCTACTGAATAAAAGCAACACAGTTGGTAGAATTAACCTTACCTTCATTAGTCTAAGAGTAATCCTATCTTTATTGCCTACAGTTGATGCAGAAATTATCATGTGACCCAATTTTGATCAATAAGAAACGAAGAGAAGTTGGCTGGAGGTTTTTAGGAAAGTTCTTCGTTGCTCCTAACAGAGGGACAGGAGAGGTGCCCGCCCACCTTCCTTCCTTACCCTTCCTCTCTCTTCCTTTCCCTCTCAACCTTTACAGTGGAAAAGAATCATTTCACCTTTATTTCTTCTGATAACCGTCTTTTGGCTGAGAAGAAAACCTGATTTAGAATAAACTCAATGTTGTGGAGCCTTGTCGACATTATTAAATCGCTAAATCAATCTATTCCCAAACCCTCCCAACTACTTCTGAATTTCCTGTTGTGTGAAAATAAGGTTCCTTCTTCCTTAAAGAAGCAAGTTAGGTTTTCTGATGCTTATAGTTAAAATTATCCTAAGTAATGCAGTTTTTAGAATAAAATATTCATTATCAGGAAAGGAGAAAGTTGATGTTGGAAAGCTACCACACCATTTACAGTCTAAGAATATGAAGTCTGAGATATAAAGTCTACAGTATAAGATGTAAAGTGTAAGATATAAAGAATATAATGAGCTCTCAATTATCCAAACTAATAAAGACAAATAGAATAATATGTAATTTCACTTGGCAAACCATTCAAAAACTGTTTTAATTTGGTTTGGGTAGTGTTTGGTGTTTTATGAACAACTTAAATGCTTTATATTCTTAAAACCAAACAGTGAAGGCATATTTAAACTTCACTAGGAAGTGCTGGTAATTTTCTTGTTTGTTCAGTCTTATTAAGGCAGCCACATAATGTTGGAATAGGACACCATCATCACCAACTAAGATGGACATGCCTTTCCTTCCCTTCTCTACAGATCCTTCTCGTTGTCTGGATAGAGCAATGGTTTGGTTTCAAAGGATCTCCCATAAGAGAAATGTTAGGCAAATATGAATAAACATTAGGGACAGTACTCAAATCATGATCAAACTATGTAATGAATTATATTTGTTCTTAAATGTCAATAAGAACTTGAAAGCAAAATTTGCCTAGGATAATTAAGAATTGATTTCAGTCCTGCGTAGGAATGTACAGAAACCATACAGGGAAATGCCTCAAAGGACTTAATTCTTTGTATAACCAATATAAAAGAATGGTTGACAGTGTAAAAAGAAAGAGAATGTTGGGAGATAGTTGCTGTATTAAATTAGAGTTTGAAGTGGCCAAGAAAAAAAAAGTCATTGGTATAGTCAAAAAAGAGACTGCATGCTTTAGGAAAGATTTCAAATATAATTTGTTCAGTCATAATGTCTTAGTTCTATGCCTAAGAAAGCTTAAATTATAAGTTATTTCAATGGAAAAAAAGTTTTAGGAGCAAGACAGTTGATGACAAGTTATTTTATCTAGAAATTTTAGTAATTTTTTATAGCAATCAGTGTATATTCACAAAACTCCGCAAATTTAACCTTCGATGACATCTTAAGACATTCTTCTCATCACTGTTGCTATTGTCATTAATTCAAAATGTTTTAAACATTATAAAAATCTTTTTTGCATTGTGTTGTGAAAAACAAAGTAAAAACCCACTCAAAATAAGCAGCTGAGTTGCTTATAGAATGCATTCTTTCCAAGACTGGATTTCTAGTTCTTAATAAAGTTTGAAAAGTAACCTAGAATGGGCTGTGTAATGTGAATAATGTTTCTAATTCATTGATTATTTCTTTTAGTTACAAAGATCTACTATAGGAAGAATCCTACAAATCAGGGTAAGCCTAGAGCCAAAAACACTAAAAGGGAACCCAGCTAAAGAAAAGGTTCAAAATTAAAATTCTAACAGAACTGATAGGATGAAACTATGATGGCCAGGGAGGGGGGATGGAGTGTAACAGACGTGTAAGAAAAAAAAAAAGACAAATATAAAAAATACAGTGAATTTACAGTAAAAGGCTAATATAAAATTGAGATTCATAATCATGAGAAAGTTGTCAGGGATGGTAAACGTAAGATTGATGTAAGGCTTACAAAAAAGGCCAAGAAAATACTATATAAGCCTGTCTTTTTGAGCTATATTCAAATCAAAAGAACGATGCATAACTTCAATGCTTAGGACAATGGTGTGATGTTAACAGATTTTGATAACAAAGTAGAACCCAAGTTCTACATTACTTTTTCTCTGTCAAGGAGAGTGAGCTGCAATGGGTAGAAAAAAACATGTTTCAGAGGAATTCTAAGCTAAGTGAACAATGATGAGAGAACATTTAGCTACTTTGATATCCAGGCTCATACAGAATGCTGTACTGAAACAACTTATGGTTATCCCAGAACAAAAGGGAGTGGTACTTGAGATATCAAAAACAGGAATAATTTATACATTGGAGATGAGCCCAAGAGGCATATTTTTAATAGTAGAGAAGCTGGATAGTTAGCAGAACTTCCATATTGGTCTGGTCATTTTGATAATTAAACAGAATGATTGTAAGCTTTCAGAAGTAGTGTTATTAGTAGGAACCAAAATGTTTTTCACTAAGAATATGCTATGAAAAATCAAACTTGTCTTTTTTTTTATACAGTACTTAGTGAATACTGAAGATATAATTAATCCTGATTATAACAAGCTTTTAAACAAAATCTTTGAAAATATTTATGTGGAGAAATTAGAGAAAAAGAGACTATAGAATTAAATGGAGCCTAACCGCTTGGATGAGCATACTTGTTAATGGGTGGATGACAACTAGCAGGTCCCTGATTGACATGGCAGAGACCCTATCATTTTCAACATTTATCAATGACTTTGGATGGGGAAAAAAGTAGCAGACCTGACTATCAAATTTAAGGATGATACAAAGGTGGGTGGAATAGTTAATATAATTCTTATTCAAATAGCTCTCAATGGGATAATGGATCAATACAAAGAAAGTAAAATTTAATAGGTATTCATCCATTTTTTCTTCTAGTCAATGTTCGTTTATTAAGCACCTTTTATATGTAAAGCACTTGGCTTATTCCTAAAGAGGCAAAGATGAATAAGATATATTCCTACTTTAGAAGCATGAAGAGAACACATTTTAACAAATAATTGCAATTAAAGATAAGCCCCACCATACTATATACCCACCAAGTTGTTATGGAATCTCAGGGATGTGAATAAATAATACATTTAGTGCAATGTATCAGATACAGGTTTTAGAATGACTTGTAAAATAGTAGGCATGCTTAGTTTAACATTATGTGGGAAAAAATATGTCAGTGACATAACGTGTCTTAAAATATAAAAGCATTAAAATTATAATGTTTAAGCAAAATAAATATGTATTTTACTTCCAGTTCAGAGCATGTCTTTCAAAAGGATGTGGTTAGAAATGAAAGAAGATAAACACAGAGAGATATAGATGCAACAGGAGATAGCAACTGAATAAATTCTCTTTAGTGTTAGTGAGGAAAAGTCCTAACCATTGAGTAAATTATGGCTATACAATTTTTTTTCATGTCGTAACTTTTTTTTTATTCTCGCTTGTTTTAAAAGTGTTACTTTAAAGACACTTATAATGTTATCATAGGATATCCTCTGTTTTAGAAGTTACCTTCTTTCATATCCTTTCCCTTGTTGCTGGTATTTTTGTATATACGTGTGTTTGTGTATGTGTGTATTTCGAAAAATAAAATTTACACCCATGATAAGGGAGCAAATTTATGATTGCTAAGCGGTAGATGCGGTATTCCTGTCTATAAGTTATACTTGCTTGTATGTCTTCAATAATTTTCATTAAAAATATTTTGTTAGAGGCTTATTTAATTCAAGTCCTTTCTCTTAAAAGGCATTTTAATTTAAAGTTGACTTTTAAACAGCCGAATTAAACTCTTTCCTAAATTTATGAATTAGCCTTAAGTGCTTAATTTCTTTTTGAAGCTCATTTTCCCCTTAAATTTCATAGTAGTTTCATTGTAATGATGGTAGTGTTGAATTTCATGAAATTTGTTGCTCACAAAATTTAACATACATATTGAAAGTTGATGCTAGTGTTTCTTGCCTGGCAAGGTATACATTTATTTTAATCAGTGGCCGGTTAGCTCACTTGGCTACCCATATTGTTAATGAAGTAGAGGTCATGGGTTTCATCCCAGTGCAGGCCAGCAAGCTTCTCTTTGTTACGTGGCACAGGAGACGCCCCTCACCCCAGCCAGCTGGCTGGCAAATGTGTGCAGTTGGTGACAAGGAGAACTGGGTGAGACTGTGTAGATGGATTGGTGCAAATTCATCACCATAGCTAGGAAAATAACCCTGAACAAATGCCTCCCTAATGGACAACACATGGTTGTTTATATTCAATTGAATTGTAGATATATAGTTTGTCATTAATCTTACTTCTAGAAAATCCCACTTTTATTTAATGGATAAAATACTTCCCTCCTTTAGAACTTACTGGTTTAAAATCTTATAACTATATTTGATAATTTTTTACTGTTTCGTTCTCATATAATCTAATTCTTTTACATTTAAATTTTCGTAGCATTTTAGGACATTGTGGATTCGCAGCTGTCTCATTTGGTTTTTGAGAAAGGCGATGGGCAAAAATCACATGAGCATTGATGATTTTGATGAGAATAAATCAGTCCGTGCTGAATATTAATCACGAAAAAATGTTAAATCAAGCACATAATCTTTGGCTAGTGCCATTCAGACATCTCTTCCTCTGCATTTATTAGTATGATTTGGGTAAGAGTAAATTTAGTATTGTCTTGATATTTGGAAGTCTGTGTGCTTTAACCAGCACAAATTAAATTAAGCTATTCACTACTTTCAAAAAGGGCGCTTAATAATGTTGAGTAAGCTTTCAAACTCAGTTTACTTCAGCATACGCTAATTACTCCCATCTAATCATGCTGTATCATGTAATTAATATGAACATAGCTAGGATTCACTTTTAATTTTTTTTCTTTCCGCAGGCTCTCATACAAAATAGCATTACTTATATTTAATAATTACAACTTAACAAACGAATTTTAACTTTTCCTTTAAAAGCACTATACATTTCATTTGGTCATCTCAGACATCTTTTAAAAGGCGACCTTAGCATAATTGTATGCATTCTATTTTCAAAATGGTGAGTTTAATTTAATACAGAAGAAACCTATTTTATTCATTCAGCCTAATTAATCAGCATATATCAAAACCTTAGTTTTAGAACAAGTAGATTATAGAATGTACACAGTGAATTCCTGTTACACTCAAAATGGCTCTTTTGAACCTATTCAGGGTTTTGATTCTAATACCAAATGTAAAATATAAATGTTAAAACTGAGTGCCACCATTGGTAAGGAAGTCTGAGAGCCACGGAATATATAATTATCTGGGCTTTTCAGAAATTAAAGCTCTGCAGTTTTCATTGTATGATTTTTTACATGAAATGACTTCTATGTTTAGAGAAGATTAATCTCTTTAGATCTCTAAAAGACCATTTTCAGACCACTAGAGTCTAACAATAGCCCTTTACTGAGATTTTTTAAGTTGTTTCAATCTAATTTTTACAATAAGCTATAGCACAGTACAATTGATAGCAACGGTAATGTGGGTTTCTTTTTTTTTAATGTAGTTCCAGAATTTCCCTATAGAAAGTGCTTAGTACTTCTCACAACTGATTGCCAACAAAACAATTCTATCTTTACTGTCTATGGTTATTTGACATACCGTACAAAAAATAGATATACTTAATTCTTTAGAATTTTTTGTGGAAACTTAGGAACATGCTGCTAATCATTTTCCCTGAAATTCCTATTTTTATGAGTTTTAGGGTTTTTACAGTCAGTATGAATTTTTCTGTCAGAGTGCAGACCCATTGACAATACAATCATTTAAAAATCTAATTACTTTCACCTGTTCAAATAAGTGAAATTCATGCTGGAAAACGTGTGCAAACTGCCATGGGAAGCAGTTGAACTCCCTGCTCAAGGAAGGCTTTCCAGGCATCTTTTTTGTCCCTAGAGGTGTTTATGTCCTTTTAGAAGTCTGTATGGATTTGTTCCATAGTCACAGATTTGTGACTAAATGGCTGTGTGATCGAAGCTACTAAACAGTAATAAGGCTTGATAATAACTGTTTGAGGTTTATTTCAAAAGCTTCATGTGTAATCTCATTAGAATACCTATGGGTACAAATGTTATTTTTCCCTTGTGTGTTCTAAACAGAGTAAATGATGGATCATAATTAATGTACTAAAAAGGCACACTTGTCTTTTTTTATTTTTCAATGCATAGTTAGTTCACCTAAACCTAACAAATATGAATATTTTCTTTTCCTTTTTTGTTTTGTTTTGTTGTGTTTTGTTTTGCTGTAACCAAAAAGTCTGCACTTATATATATTTAGAAATAGAAGATGAACATTTGTCAATGAATTTCAGTGGCTAAACAAATCAAAACAAAGGGGATAATTCACTAATAGTCTTCCAGCACATTTGAAGGAGTGTTGTTTGTTTGGGGAGGTGAATGAAATATGTGTTATGAAATTTCTCAGCAGCAATAGTTATACATTTTCAGTTGATAGACTTTTAAGCTGTCACATCCTTATTTTCTTTTCCTGGCAACAATTATTGCGTCATGAAATGAAGATAATTGTAATTTTGTTTTGTCTTAGATGCCATTTATAAGATATGTTATACATATTATTACCTCTCATTCCTATTAGATTATATTTTAGTAAAATTAGAGTTTAGTTGATTCAGGAAATTATAGTACTGCCTTTAAAGCATTATTAGCATTTTGTTAAGATTGGATATTAAGGAATTCAAATGACCAGGTCTGTTATTAGAATAGGGAAACAAATTCCACTTAACCATTTTGATCCCTTTCCTTCTCTTTTAATACGTAGAGTATATATAATACTTTATGCACAGGCTAACTTGCAATATATGTGCTTGTGTGTGTGTTTTATATCATACCTAACAGATATTTTAAGATAATAAGATTTAAAGATGCAGTTCAGAAGTTTTAAATTTGTACGCTTTGGAGAGCCAATCAAAGCCCATGAATGGATGAAATAGGCTTTTAGCAATAAATTAGGAAGTGATGGAGACAGTGACAGAACTGGGGATGGCAGGCTCCTTCTCAAGGTATTAAATTCAACTGCTTTAAGGCATCTTGTGTACTGTCGTAATCAAGGAAAACGCTTCTGACTGAATTTGGTCTTTGGAACACCAGTTTGAGACTTCTTAAAAGCCCACTTTTCTGTATATCCTCACCCAGGGATTTTCTACCATGGAGGAATCACTGTTGCGGCCCTTCCAATCTGACCCCTTTGCTTCTAAGAGTTTATCAGAATTTGTCAGTGTAATTAATAGTAAGTTAGTAAATATTATAGTCTGACTAATAGAGCTATGAACTACAAAACAAACAATCTTAACACGAGTGCTTCAGAATACATGCAGTTATATCTCTGAATTGTTGGAAGCCATTTCCCCTGAGCTCTAAGTCTAAAAGTTTCTATCTACTCCCATCTACTACTTTCTGATCCTCACTGACATGCTAACACTGCTTTGTAACTGACACTCAATTGCTCTCAAGCCAGCATTTCCCATCTAAAATCATGGAACATCACCTCTTTCTAGTGAAGACAATAGTATCTCTGTAAGAAAAATGACTAAATGAGCCCTATAATTCAATTGCCATTTTTATAAATACACATATTATATATGTAATTCTATATATAACTAGCAAAAATTAAAGTTTTTTGGCCTGGCTTTGTACATTGAAAAATATCTGGTTCTCTTAAAAATTAAGCACTACACAGAAATTAGTGAAATAGACACATTTGTTTGGGCCCAAGGCAAGTACTACTCCAGTTTTCCTAACAGTTAGTAAAACATCTGTCTGATTTTAAAAGCTGAAAGGCATGCTAATTATTTCCTTTAATTTTTAATTATTATTTTTAGTTGCAATGATACCCTCACTAGTCTGAAGTGACTTATGAAACCTGTTTTATTTACAGTATAAATTTCTAATTGAACTAAATTATACACATTGGTTAGTACTCTGTGGTATGTAGAATTTGAAAACAAAATTGGGCGTTTCATATATAACAGCAAGAAATGAACTAACACAGAAGTTATTACGTAAAAGCCTCCAGTTTCGAGATGCCAGGCTCATCATAGCCAGAGCCACAACCATGGGTGTTATCCTGAAAAAGGGTGGTAGAACAGCGGGTATGAAATACTCTACCATTCTTTAACAAACTCTTTAGTCTCTAGGAGGGGCTCATAAGGAAGACTGGTGACACTATTTTAAAATCTCCTGAGTGATATATATGGCTTTACTTTTAAAACTAAACAGAACAAATGTCTCCGTACTTAAAATTCATTACCTGAAAGAGAGCGCCATTTTGAGACTATAGATCGTCTTAGGTAGTTTATAATTACGGTGAAAAATGGCACTATAACCATTTAACAGTTGATGTGGTTTGGATGTTTGACTCCTCCATTATCTTCTGTTGAAATTTGATCCCCAGCGTTGAATGTGGGGCCTGGTGGGAGGTGTTTGGGTCATGGGGGCATATCTCTCATGAATGGCGTGGTGCTCTCCCCAAAGTAATGAATGAGTTCTCACTTCATTAGCTCACAGGAGAGCTGGTTGTTTAAAGGAGGCTGGCATCCCCTCCCCCATCTTTTTGCTCCTTCTCTCACCATGCAACACACCTGCTTCTCCTTCACCTTCTGCCTTGCTTGGAAGCTCCCTGAAGCCCTCACCAGAAGCAGTTGCTGGTGCAATGCTTCTTGTACAGTCTGCAGAACCATGAGCAGAATAAACCTTTTTTTTAAAAAAAAAAAACAACAAAAACCTCTTTTCTTCATAAATTACCCAGCCTCAGGTGTTTTCTTTATAACAGCAAGAAATGAACTAACACAGAAGTTATTACGTAAAAGCCTCCAGTTTCGAGATGCCAGGCTCATCATAGCCAGAGCCACAACCATGGGTGTTATCCTGAAAAAGGGTGGTAGAACAGCGGGTATGAAATACTCTACCATTCTTTAACAAACTCTTTAGTCTCTAGGAGGGGCTCATAAGGAAGACTGAGCAGTGTGGCCAGAGGTGAAACCTCATGGCTAGTGAACATTCCAGGCACATACACAGCTTCAGCAGTGATGCATACTGCCAACGCTGTTGTGTGGGTAGCATTGTTCCAAAATAAGTTATGTACCAGTAAAACAGTACTCTGCGATAAAGCCACTGACTAGGCCACCTTGATCAACATTTCAGTTAGCTATTGCTGTGTAACAAACCATCCAAAAATTTAGTATCTTAAAACAACAATAACCATTTATTTTGTTTACAAATCTGTAATCTTGGTAGAACTTAGCTGGGAAGCTTGTGTCTGCTCTGCATGGCTTCAGCTGGGGCTGTAGGCTGGAGGATCAAGGCATCTAAGATAGCTCATTCACACGGCTGGTAAGTTGGTTCTGGCTGCTGGCAGGAAATTCAGCCAGGGTTGTCAACTGAGTGTCTTGATTACTCTTAATGTGGGAATAAGTGTCCAAAAGTGTTCTCGGGAGGAAACTGCAAAGCTCTGATCTAGCCACGGAGGTCTAAGAACATCACTTCCATTATATTTGATTTGTCTAGCAAGTCCGTAAAGAGGAGAGCTAGACTCCATCTCACAATGTGAAGGAGGAGTAGCCAAGAAATTGTGGCTGTCTTTAATCTACAACAGCAAATGGGGTGAATTTTGGCATTGGTGCTCCTTGTCATTCATATGCCAAGAGTCCTGCCCAATCCACTTGGAGCAGGCTTCCTGATTATAAATGTTGAATCTATATCTTCCAGTGCCTGCACCTTCTTCTTTGCCTCTTCCTGCTCAGAGTAAGCTGTTCTTGCTTGGACACTTTCAGAAAAGGACCTTAAGGTTCTAATAAATGGCTTGACACTTCATATCGTATTTCTCTCCTTAAAGACTGTCATGATAGCCAAAAGTAACCAATGAGCAATTTTCATAGCTATTTTAATGTATCAAAAAATTATCAGAATAGAGTTTTTTCCCATATAATTCTGATATGTAGAAATTTTGCATCCCTTTGTTTAAACCCCTAATCAACTGATTTCCAAGGCATTGTACAACACATTAAATTTTATCATATTGATTATATATTCATTTTATTACAGTGTTGAGTCCCTTCTATGTGTTGATATCATTCATTAATTGTCTTCATGTTTGTCAAAAAATCATATTCAAGAAATTATATTTCCCTGCTCTTTTCTGTTATAAACTCAAAGATCTATGCTAATGGAAAACATTTTGCTAGATGTTGTAAGTATATCATTCATAAAACTACATTATGAGAGTAAAGAAAAAATGTTTAATGTTCTGATTAAAGCCAATTATACTAAATCTATTAATGATATTGAATTGTACTTGTTCAAAATTTAAAATATTAGGAAAAAAATATGTCACTTTTTATGTGATTCCTGCTTTGGGCTTTAGAAATTGATTGAATTCAATGTCAGTCTCAGATGTTTTTATTTTTTTCCTTTTAACTTTTCTTTATTACCTTGTACTCTTTCTAGTATGTGAATTTAGTGACCCTTCAGATGTCTTCTCATTAGATGTACTTGTGTGGTTCATTAAAGTGTCCTTAGACAGATAGAGATCACAGAGAACACCAAGGTATGCAATGTCCAATCCCTCTCTGAAGCAAAGGAGTCATGCCCCAATGGCTTTAGGGGCATTCACTTGTCATGCAGTTGGCTTTTGGCCAACAGAGATGAACAAATTAGTAGAGTGTACCTGTGTTGGCTCTGTTCCTAGCCTTGTTTATGTAATTGATGTCTGGTGGCCTCATTATGAATCATTAGCATTTCAACGTGATGTCTGAGCCTGGCAAAGTGCTGCTTGTTGTTAGGCATTAGCAATTTACCATAACGTATAAAGCAAGAGAACCTGGACACTCTAACTAGATTGATGGCAAAATCAAGATGGTAACACTGGAAGCTTGAATTCAGTAACTCTTAGAGCTCCTTATGTTTGAAATGATTAATAACAAGTTTGGATTTGTGTTAGACTATTTTTTGATAATACAAAAGATGTTTTTGTCAGTAACAATTTATTCTGATAATGTGGTTCTTTTAAATATTTTTAAATTTCTTCACATTCATTAATTTCATTTTCATCGCTTTAATGTCTAATTAATATACATATTTGTATATACCTGTGACCAGTAGTAATTTTGTTTTAAATACACCAGGTTTTTAAGCCAAAGAAATAATATATTTGGAGATGGTTTTGATTTTAATGAGTGAAAGGATTTAGTGTGAATTCACTATTCTCACAATAACAGAAGAATACTAGGTTGCTTTAGAGCCACACTGAAGTATGACTATTTCCCTAATCTAGAGTTGTTCCCATAAAGTGTCCATTAGATTACTATTAATAGTTAGGATGCAAAACAAAAGAGTGTTAAATAGGCGTATGCCTTATCACTTAGTACTTGTGATTCAAGGTAGACGATACAGATGGGAGATGCCATTGTAAGGTTTACTACAATAGACACAGAATAAAATTAAATAAAAATTCTCTTAAGTAAAAGAAATATATGCTGAGAAGTTATATTTGATGTAAAGGATGTATGTTTTTAGAAGTGAAAAAACAAACTCTGCTTTTAGGTTCTGTTTGTTATTACTCACACCCCGTCACTTAATTTCTTAGTCAAAGCTGTTCTATTAATGAAATGAAAAAAAATTATTGTGATCAGTGACTTTTTTCCTCCCCTGAGAGTATTTTGTCATTGTTATTTTTAACCCCAGTGCCCCACAGTGTCTCATATATAGTAAGTATTAAATAAATGTTTGACTAGTAAATAAATGAACATCACACTTACCTTTTTTATCTGGAGTATTTCTATTTTTATTTGATTACCAAAGTGAGAATGTTTTAATTATGGAACATTTAGACAATACTGAAAAAAGAAATGAAGGAAATAGAAATCAGTAGTCATACTTATTGTTAACATACTAGTGTATGTACAGATATGTTTTCTATGAATCTATATATGTATTTTTTAAATTAACATGGTGGTACTCTAAATAATTGATAACTTGCTTTTGTCACTTAATCACAGACATTTTCCAAATTCATTAAATATTCTACATCTCATTTTATTTTTGGTACTCAATAACTACCATTTATTGAGTCCTAGGTGGGTACCAAAATTCTCTACTAAGTTCTGTAAATATTTTAGCTCATTTATTATCTGAGGCAGGCATCATCTCTGTCTTAGCAATATGGAAATTGAGGCTCAGACTGTTACTTATGGTAAAACAAGTACTAAAAGACAAAAAAAAAAAAAAAGGATTAGAATCGCAGCTGTCTGGCTCCAAAGTACATGCCTTTAACCACCATGTTGTATCATCACTCAATACTAATATAAATTCGTTTATCTGGTATCCCATTGTTACTTTTAGGTTGTCCATTCTTTTATTATTACAAACTACATTGAGGCTTGTCTGAGGACAGGAGAGGAGAGGAGAGAAAGGAATGGACTACAAAGGGAGAGGGGAAAACTTTTAGAAATGATAGATACGCATTATCTTAATTGCGTTGATGGTTTCAGAAGTATACATAATACAATATCAAAATTTACCAAATTGTTAACTTTGTGTGTAGTTTATTATGTATCAATTATACCTAAATAAAGCTGTAAAAAATGTTTTACAAGAAAATTACATTGATGTTATTATATGCAAATAATTAACCACATCCAAAATTATTTCCTTGGTGTAATTCCTGAAGACATTTTTAAAGGTCAAAAAATGCTCATATTTTCATGTACTTTTATATGTATATACATATGCCCCTGAAAGGTTACATGAATGCATACTTCTTTCATTAATGTATGAATGTATTTGTTTTAAAAGAATATAATTAAAATCACATATTAGACATTTAGATTCTACTGAGTATGACTTTCATCTTCACATCACCAATTTAGATGAGCTGTAAGAAACAAATACTGAAATAGGTTAGACAGCGTGGCCGTGGTAATATAGCTAGTAAATAGTAGATGAAGATATGATTCTCAGGAAACCCAACTATAACAATGAAATATCTGTTCTGTTCTCCACTCATATGGATACTAGATAGTCGCTAAATCCTTATATTTTCTAGACGACTGTTTGAAAAGCCTTAGCCTGAGAATGAAGGTAATTCCCAAAAGAACACATAATGCGGAGGTTTCTTTCATAAATAGGGTAACCATATAAATTTTCATCCAATCTTGTACACTTACAAATGTAAAAAGGTGTTCTGTTAATAATTAGTCTGGGGCAACATGTGGAAACAGAACATCTGGGAAAACTGGGGAAAGAAAAGAGGGGAGAAGGACATGCATTTTAAAATAAATACTATTTATCAAGCACTAAGTACTCATGTGGGTTTTCTCACTTTACTTCTCACAACTGCCCTTGAGATATTTGTAGATCAATTTTCCCAAAAGAATACAGATGCTCTGAGAAGTTCAGTGCTTAGGCAACTTCTCACAAAATTAGTG
Source organism: Indri indri (assembly GCA_004363605.1). Taxonomy (NCBI): domain Eukaryota; kingdom Metazoa; phylum Chordata; class Mammalia; order Primates; family Indriidae; genus Indri; species Indri indri. The sequence continues at coordinate 32,736 of RJWJ010011134.1, forward strand.
ACCGATGAGCCAGGGATTTACAGCCAATTTTGTCCAATTCCAAAGCTCATAATCATTCCACTATTAGCTTTTTTTCTGATATGTAAATAAAACAAGGTTAATCTACTCTCAAAAAGCAAATAATTGTCATACATTGTAAAGGAAGGGACTAGAAATCTAGATTGTGCAACGTTTATGAAGATTTCGAACACCTTTTTTATACTCTTTCTCTTAAGTCTCTGTTATAAGTTAATTTTATATTTTAATTGGCATTTAAGGATTTGTCTGTACATCTGTATAATCATACAGGCATGGAATTATAGAATCAAACAATTTTTAAGTTGCAAAAAATCCTGAGCTACCAAACAGTATGTAATCTAGTGATCCTCAAACATAGCCTGTAGACAAATGCTGACCATGATGACCATGGACAAAGTGGCCTTTGACCAAAAAAACAGAAACAAAAAAAAGCTCCAAAGGGAATGCTCTTTCTTATCTTATGACAGAGGATATTTCATTGGTATTTGTAAAAATCTATGCTCACCCACAAATAAAATATATCTCTTCCTCTTCTTTCCATCTTTCCTCCCAGAGAGTAAAATGCTGTGGTTTAGAGCCTGAACTCAGAACTAGACCTCCATCATTGCCTCCTTTGCTTCAAAAAATTAAGGTTGGCAACACAGCCTTGTTCCCAGCTGTTTTCTTATCCTACTTTTTATTTGAAAGAAATTTACAAGTTGTTGAATTCAAAAGTCTGGTATGCTACAATCAGAATCAACCTACTTTTCCTGTAGAAGACAAAAGTGGGCCATCCACATTTTAGCTTTGTCAAAATACCCCAAATAAGAGTAGCAATTGTGTTATAGTTTGCATGTCTGTTATATGTAAGGCACTGGGGCTAGGTGCTTTTCATACTTTGCTTATTTATGCTTTACAACATTTTTGTAAGATAGGCAGTGTTCCATTCATTGCATTTGAGAAAACTGAAGTTTAGAGAAGTTTAAGTAGCTTGCCTAAGAGAGCATGAGTTTTAAGTGGCAGAGCTCAGAGTTCAAATTCAAAACTTCAGAGGCATGCTTTTTTTCCCTGTTGCTTCACAGAAGCTATGTTATCTCTTCATCCATTGATCTTTCCATTTTCCACATTTTCTTCATTTACATTTCCTTGTACACACTTTAGGTTTAGGCAACAGTTACACTAGTGATATAACTATCTTTAAATCTGACATTTCACAATCCTCAACGGAATCATTAGTATATCCAGAAAATGTAAATATATGTACATATAGTTCTTTTGTATGCCAGGCAAATTTTGATTACAGCAAATACTACTAAAATATTATTTCAGAAAAATGTGTAAATGTAGATGATGGATTATTCAAGCTTCCTATGTTACACAAAGTTCTGATAAAAGTGGTGAGGCTGTCTCTTGGAGTTTGTTGTAATATTATTAATTTGTCGACCTACTTTAAGTTCCAATAAAATAAAATTTCATTAATTTTTCCTTGAGTATTCAAAATAATAATGTGAGATTTGAGTAAATTACCATTTTCTAGGTATTCATTGCTTATATTCCTTAAACAAATCACAAAAACACCTTAATATTTATTGGATGTTCACAGTATACAAAATGGTCAAGTAGAAGCTAAGGACCCAAAATCTGAGATAAGGTTGGTGCTTTGAGGAAGCTTATAATTGAATAGGAAGGAAAAAGACATATGTGCAGCTTCTGTCCAGTGGCATTACAGAATTAAGGAGTTCCAGTGGCCTTCTCTTTTGGGACTCATTATTTCCTACTTTGACTTATAATCATTTGTGTGCTATTGTTTATCCCCCCCTACCGTACTGTAACTTCTTGGTTGAAGGGATCTTGACTTATCCTTATTTGTAATTCCCTCTAGCACCTGAGGCAATACAGTGCACAGCGAGTGGCCCATAAATAGCTTTTGAATGAATAATATATAAAACATTAACAATACAAGACTCTATATCTGATCTGCCAAATGCATGGAACTGGCAGCAAGTGCTGTAGAAGTTTATTGGGATTGGTAGCTCAGGAGAGTTTCCACCGAGGAGGCAGTACTTCAGAGAAAATGTGAAAAAGGAACTGTAGGGAAATGGGGGGAGGGTATTCCAGGCAGGGGGAAGAGCACGCAAGGTATTTATAAGGTAGAAACACAGAAAAGTTATATTTTATGCTTTAGTGGACACTTCAGACTTCCTGTAATGACATGGTTTTTGTAAAAATATAGATGGATAGATAGATAGGTAGACAAAGGTTGAAACTGGAGTATAGGTCTTAAATAGCCAAATAAGAAGCCCATAATGTCATTTTATACATTATCATTAATAAACATCAAAGCGATCCTTATCTTATGACAGAGGATATTTCATTGGTATTTGTAAAAATCTATGCTCACCCACAAATAAAATATACCTCTTCCTCTTCTTTCCCTCCTTCCTCCCAGAGAGTAAAATGCTGTGGTTTAGAGCCTGAACTCAGAACTAGACCTCCTATGGTCAAATTGTCATTCAGCCGCTTACTGTGGAAACTTAGTTCAGTTAATGCAGTAGGTAGAATACAGGCTCTGCTTGTGTCCCAGAGACACAAAATAGCAGTATCTTATTACAGTGTAGAAGTTTCCTTTCATAAAAGTCCTGCTGGTATGATGGTGGTTGTTTTAGTTATATTGCTGTATGATGAACTGCCTCAAAACTTTGGAGCTTAAAAAGAGCTATTGATCTGAGGATCATAATTAGGGTAGATCTCAGTGAGGGAGGCTCATCTCTGCTTCACATCATATGAACTGGGCAGACGGGAGTGGGTCTCAAAGATCCAGGACATATTAAATGCCATGTCTAGTGCCTTGGTGCTGGCTACACTATGGCCACTTAGTTCTCTTACACATGATCTCACTCTCTATCTTTCTCTCTCGTTTCTCATTTGGTAGTCTAGTATTAGCCTCATGACCTGGGTAGTGGCTTCCAAGATAGTGAAAACAGAGGCTGCAAGGTCTAGACCTGAAAGTCTTAAGTGTCATTTCTGCTAAATCCTATTTACTAAAACTAGACATAGGGTATGACAGATTTAAAGGGAGGGACTTGTGGAATGGGAAGAATTATTGGGGCCATCTTTGTACATAACCTCTCAAAGGAGATATGTTCTAAGTGGTCTTTATTTGGCCTGGATTGCTTTCTTATGTTACTCTGCCATCTCTAGGGTGTTGCCCTCCTCTGTGTGGTCCAAGATAACTCACCACCATATTCCGGCCAATAGGAAAGGAGAAAAATGAAAGGGGTAGGTACCTTTCAATAGCACAACTGAAATTCAGATCTTAGTCACAAGGCCTACCTAGTTAGAAGCTCAAGAAAATAAAATCTTAATTCTAGATGGCCATAAAACCACCTGAAAATTGAGAGTTCTGTTCCCATGAGAGAAAATCGGAGAATATATTTTGGGAAGCAACTTATAACCTCTGTGACAGTTATTTAATCTCTTTTGTTCTCATTTTCCTTCTGAAACAGGGATGATGATTACACCTACTGCCTAGGGCTGTTGTGAGGACTAAATGAACAGTATGTGAGAGAACTTAGCACAGTGTCTGGGGAGTAAATGTTAGCTATCATCATTCTTTCAGTATAAAATCACAGAATTCCTGCCACCTACCAGGCACTGTTCTGGACTCTAAATATATAAAGATGTGTTAGATATTTTTTCACACCTAGAGAACTAAAACTCTCCTGAGGAAGATATGCTTATAAACAAATAGCAGCATGAGGTGAGAGGTAGGACAGAAGCTTGAATAAAGGACTGTGAAGATGGACGGAATAGGTGCAGGAAAGTCAGAGATTCCATAAGGGGCTAACACTCAAGGTCAGCCATAAAAATGGAGCCAGAGATGATAACTCATTGCAGAGACAAGAAAGGGTGTGCCTAGTTAGAAAACGATTAAGAGGCTGATTAGCCCTGAATCATCGAAGCTGGATAGATTGTGAAAAATGAGCTTGAAGAGGTAAAGTGGGGTCAAATTTTATCTTATAGTAGTGAGTTTAGATATAACGTAACATAAAGTCTCAGTTTCCACTGACTATCAGGATAATAATAGCATAGGATCATTGTGAGGATTAAGTGATGAAGTACAGAGGACAGGTGCCAGACACATACTATTAAACCCTCGATGATCTTAGCTGTTGGTAATATAATGATAATAACAGTTATTATTATTTGGTTCCTACTCCTCCAATAACAATGAGGAGGAGGAAGGAAACTAATTTGAGATATTTCTGTGGTGAATTTGGTTAATGTTTAAAAGAGTGATGGGTGGTGATATTACTACAGGATTTCTAGCCATTGAGATATGGAATTCAAGGTAGATTGAAAAACGCATACAGTATGAGAAATACTCGGTTTGAGATACCTTCAAAATATCTATTGACCACTAGGTGTTAAGGAGTCAGTTGAAAATATTTGTCAGGGATAAAGAGTTGGAAATAAAGAATTAGCATACATTAGTAACTCCCACTTAGAGGAGAAGTAAGTAAAATCATTCTGGGGAGTAAATAGAAAAGAGGTCCATGAAAAAGGTGCTTTCAAAGGCCCATTCTGCCCATTGTACATTGGGGGCCTAGGATCTTGCTACTAGCATGAGAGGAACTAGTTAACATTACTGTTATTGGAAATATGCAACCATATTTCATGCCAGATATACCAAGGACCTATCTCCACACTACATATAGAATGAGGGTGTGTCTTTTCTCTCTGACTGGACAGTGGGCTGGGGACTCTGGGAGCTCCAGGCTTCTGATGAGGATGGGAGAGGCAGGGGATCTTGGCTATTGCAATGGTCCCCTAGAAGCTTTCTTCACATCTTTTCTTGCACCCTTTGAAACATTCGCCTCACTGCAGCCTTACTGATTATTCCAGGAAATAAAAATTAAGTTCTGGCTTAAAATTTTTTAATGGCTTCCCATTGTTTTGGAAAAAAGCCCCTGTCTACCTCACTGTCATTTACTTGCTCTCTTCTACGTATCAACCACAGGAACTTCTCTAAATCAAGATGTTGCCATGCTCCTTTCGCCCAAGTTCTTGTCTTGCCTGGCATGCTCACTCCCTTCTCTTCCTCTACCTGGGTAATATCTATAACTCACCTTTCTCAGTTCAGCTTAAAGCTTCCTTCATAAAGGAAGCCTTCCCTGACCTCCCAAACTCGGTCAGGCCCTCTTGACAGATGCTTCCATAGAACCTTTGTAGCATTCATCCCAATTGTGAATAACGTTTTGATTGTGAAAATAATTGTTCGATGACTCTTTTCTTCACTACAACTAAAATTTAAGCTCTTCTATGGCAGAGAAGTCTACCTTATCCACTAATGGGGCTTAAATAACTTCTGTCTCCACCTCCAGCATAGAACAGAATTGAGAAGTAGACATAGGAGTCAGATGGAGTATCAACATTAACAGCTTTACTATTGCTAAATCTTGATTTAAAAATTCAGCCTAATCTGTAATCCCAATTATGCTTCCTACTAATCCTCTCAGAATTGAGTTTATTTGATCAAATATTAGAAGAAAAAAAGGACAACCACAGGCCTCTGCTGTTTGGTACCTACAAAAGTGCTTTGTTTAAAGTAGGATGCTTATAAGGCATTGCTTGTTGTCTTTTGATTTTTTTTTAAACTAATGTCTTCTTACGTTTGGTAAGTGTTTCTAACATCTTTTATCAAGTGCAAAATACTTACATCTTATGACTTCTCCTTTATGCTACTTTCCCTGAACATAGCACACGGTTTAATATACAATCCTTTAAGGTTTCTTAAAGGATTTAGCGAACAGCAAAGGGGGAAAATATGGGAGGTAAAATGACTCTCTTCTATGTGTTCATTTTCTGCTTTTTAAAGCTTTGTAAGCTTTCTTTTATTACTTTATCTGAAGAGCAAAAACATACTCATGTTGGATTTGTTTATCAAAGGCAGACCATTCTAGAACTGAGAGGAAAAACAGATTCAGGCTACCCTAGGTCATATGGGTCCTATAAACTGCTTCAGAGATGAAGCTTCCCCTGGGGCCAACAGTGCTGTGAAAGGAGCCAGGGAGCATGAAGGTGGGAGGGAAAAGGCAAAGCAACTGTTCAAGTTCTTCTTTATTCTCATTCACTATTGCTGGTTTCACCTTTGAGGATGCCAAGCTGCTCCAGATTCATGGCTAATACATAGGGGAAATATTGGAAAAGAAGGCTAATCCCAGGCAGCAGCCAGTATATAGAGTCAAGAGGAAAAAGGGGGGAGGATAATTTCTAAAACTATTTAGGGATCAGGGGTCTCAGCCTATTTCTGAGTAGACATCTGTATATCTTCCCATTGTAATTATTCAATGACATTTAAAGTTCTTAAATGTTTTCATACAACAGAAGTCTGTATTTACTGTTGAAAAATTTGAGAAATACAGAAAAGTATAATAATGAAATTATTATTGCATATAATATCCCTCATATGTTCTTCCAAATGCACTGTTTGATTTCACATTGAAACATGATTGGAGTTGATTATGGACAACTTAACCTCATCAGGATAATTATTTAGAAAAGCAATTTCCCCAATCTTCTGTAACACATTACTGAATTTAACTCCAAAAGTTAAATGCTATATAAACAACACAGATACAAAAACATAAATGCAGGTATGTTAAAACCTCAGTTACACTCTAATACTGGAGGTTCTTTCTGAGTTCTGTTCATTCATTCATTCAATCTCTTGCTTGTTTATTTTTTAAAAATCAATGTTCACATAGGCTGGGCACGGTGGCTCACGCCTGTAATCCTACCACTCTGGGAGGCCGAGGCGGGCGGATTGCTTGAGCTCAGGAGTTCGAGACCAGCCTGAGCAAGAGTGAGACCCCGTCTCTACCAAAAATAGAAAGAAATTAATTGGACAGCTAAAAATATATATAGAAAAAATTAGCTGGGCATGGTGGCGCATGCCTGTAGTCCCAGCTACTTGGGAGGCTGAGGCAGGAGGATCGCTTGAGCCCAGGAGTTTGAGGTTGCTGTGAGCTAGGCTGATGCCATGGCACTCACTCTAGCCCGGGCCACACACAAAAAATAATAATAATAATAAATAAATAATCAATCAATCAATCAATCAATGTTCACATGGACTTTGAAAACACCTGTATTTTGGGGAATAGGGTTATTTCATGCAAAAGGTATGTAAGTCTTCGAAATTTTCATTACAGAATTAACATTTGGTTAAAAATTATTCTCTTCTCTTGAGAAAATTATATTCAGTTTCCAGCCTGACTTGCCACACAGTATAATGCTGATGCCACTTTACTGTAAACAGGGACTGTAATACATGAGTCAATTGTAAGTCGTTAAGAATTTCCTTCCTCTCCCAATGGAATACACATGACTGCTCTTGAGGAATGGCTAAAAATCAGATTTAATATTTTATTTATTTTTTTTAGGTAGGACTGAGGAGATTTGGGCAAAGAAAAGTGTATGTTTCACCACATGTTGAACAGCCAGGATTTTGGCTAGGATAGAAGTATGCAAGAAAAGTTAGCAAATTCAGTAGACACACAAAACACTTTTAATGAGAAGAACAGAAAAAGAGTATAAACGTTGTAGAATTTATGAAAAGAGTCACAGTAACAAAAAGTTCTTATAAATTATTATAAAATATATCATTTTTTAATGAAATCCTGACATGGTTTCTTAGGTGAGAGACAAGGTAAACTAATTAGTCTAAAATTCATTTGTCATCATATTGCTATTGAAAAAATAGGTACACACACCAGAAGGGGATTAGAACACTATGAGAAAAATAAAAGATTTTGAAAATCATGAAGACCTGTTGCAGTAGAATCACTTCCTCTCAACATACTATTTAATTCAACTGTATTTTAAATTTCATCCTAAGATTTCGATCATGGAGTTCCCAATATTATAGTACATAATATAATTGAGTATAATATTCATATTTTAATACATAATTAACAGGGAAAGGTGCAAGATTAATGCCATTGATATACAAAGTGAGTTATAACAAGGCTTGACAAAAGGTTTAAGTTTGGCCAACTGGTTAGTCAAATCTCTTTAGTCATATTTATTTCACTTTAACTTCCTTGAAAAGTTTCCCTGAGGTATTAAGGCAGGTGTCCTCACACTCTCACCAAATTTTGCAGGTTGACCTTCATCTCCCAATGCCGAATTATAAAATGAGCCTCACTGTGAAGCTAGTTGTGACCACATATTTCAATCTTTTTATATCTCTGATGAAATGGTTTAAAATGGTGATTTGTGCCATCTGAAAATTCACTAAGTTAACAAGGAACTTGTCTCTCTTATTTATTTTTTAACCTTTGAACGTTTTGCATTTTAAAATCATACACCTTCTTAGGAGGTAGGGTTTTTGAACTGTGAAGCATCTGGGAGGTTAAAATTGAATGACTCTTATCTCCTTGCCACTACTTTGGAGTTTTCCCATTACATCTTTCTTGCTGTTTTAAAAGTTTTGGAATTTCTTAAGAAGGAGTTCTAATAGTCATATTCTAGAATTTATAATATTGTGTACTTTATTAATTTGTGAAAAAGCACATTCTGTTAGAAAGAAAGGAAATTATCATGAAATTTCTTGAATTTCATCCATGGGCGATCACTTGTTTTTTTCCTTTCCAAACTTCTTAACAAGCTAATATTTAGATTTAGAGAACTTACAACATAGAGAAAAAGCAGTAAAAACACATATACTGGAAATGTTATAATTTCTGTCAAAGAAAAATAGATGGAAATTATCAGTGATTATGTTATTTGCTTTTAATCATTTACACTAAATTCCACTGCACAGCTTTTTAGAACACATCAGTAAAATAGGAATGTAAAACAAAATTACATAAAATGATATTATAAATGTTATTAGAAGGTGAAAATCACCACAAAATAAGAATAGGGTGCTACAAAATAATTATTAATTTTGGGCTGCAAATTTGGCTTAAGCCAAATATACTATACTCTTTTTAGCTTTTCCTGAGTGAAATAGTAGACACTTTCCTCCGTATCATAGATATAGTGAATATTATAATGCTTACCTAAATCTGTTTATTTTAGTGCATCCTGATGGAATAAGGATATCATTCCTGTAAAACTAATTTTATGGCAGACCAAGACAGTTGGTTCCATTTACACAGTTTTCTAATGACACCTAAAAAACAACCTAAGAATTTCTGGAGGAATGAATGGATTGCTTCTCTTAACAAGGGTCCAGATGAGAATTGTAACCCAGACATATGAAGGTTACTGGGGCCTAAAGAACTGTTATTACAGGTTATTGACAGAATATTGATCCTGTGCCTTAGAAATAAATTAGGCAGATTTTAAGGTTGACAGCCTTTTGTGAAAATGAAAGCACTAAGAATGTATTTTTCTTCTCCAAAAAGAGTAACTATATGCAAAGATAGGATTTTTCACAGGGAACTATTTTCTAAAGAAAGGGCATGTGAACAAATTACTGATCAATCCCCAATTGTGTCCAAACATCACATGGCAGGAGAAAGATGATTTTAGCTTCAAGAAATTTCAAAGTGGACCATGCAATATTAAATGAGATTTAGACCATGAATAATATATTTATTTATGGCACGAAAAATATGTAAGAAGTTCAAAGAGGAATTAGTGACAATTAAATGTTTTTTTGGCATAAATATTACAAAACAACATAATTACAGGATACACATGAAAAATTCAAGAATTTAAAAGTAGAAGAAAGCATGCAGTCTAGTTAGCTTAAACAGTGTAGTACGTACCAATTGAAAGAAAGAGGCAGAGAATAATGAGACTTTATTATATGAAAATGAAATATAACAAAATTTATAAAAATTAGCACTTGTTGAATGTGACTATCAAATACAACCTGCTGGCTAGGTTACTTATCCTATAGAGAGGTGGCGCTCAGGACCAGAACCTGAATTTACTTATGAGAAATTGCATTAAGATTTGTATTGATAGTATTAAGTTGGATCATCATAAAGCTGGGCCGCACCATTTGTTACATGATATATTGCAAACTGGTGACCTGCAGGCCAAATCCTCTACATGATTTGTTTGGCCACAGAATTTTTAAATTGGGTTTCGATATTAAAAAATCTGGCTTCCCTGGAAAACATATGAAGCTCTGGCAACACTAACTCCAAGTTTCCATGTGGCAACATGTCCCTTTAGACTACGTATGCATCTGCCAGTTTCCCACATTTCCTACCTTGGTTCTTCATGAATTAAACAACTGCTTAGCCTGTGTGAGTTAAGACTCTTGATTCAAAGATTTTTCTGAGTATTTTACTCAAGATATCCTTATATAGATGCAAGAGAAAGATTCAAATGAAAAGAGTTTGTGATTGCATATTTTTTTAGTGATACTTTGATAAATATTTGTCTTTCACAATTTAGGTAAGTTCTACAAGGGCATGGAGAATATCTTATTGCTCACTCTGGTGGCTACAGAACCTGCCACTGTGCCTGGCTTGTTCCAAGGGCTTATTAAATGTTTCCGTGACGGAAGATACTAATGGAACTCTCCACAAATACTAATTTAACATATTCCTACTTAAAACGTACTTCATTTTAGAAATTAAGACACAGACCATAAAAAATAGGTCTTTCTGTCCATGACTAATCAGATTTTTTAAGAATTATCAACTGATATTGATCTAAGCCAAGAAAATATTTGATTAATAATATATTATTTATATCTTATTTATGTCAAGGAAAAACATGTTGTCAAGATCTTTAATACAATGTCTGACACAGAGTGAGAATTTCATAATTTGTTCAGTGTGCCTGAACTCACAAAACCCAAGTAGCGGATGCTCGCATAGTGAGATTCTGACAGATGCAAGCAGAAGCAGAGCGTTTTTCAGTAGATGATGGAGAAGAGGATATAGGCCAAAACAGAAGATCAAAATCAATGTTAAGATCCACTTGGGAAGCCAAAGTCCAGTAAGTTGGAATGAGATCTTGGAGGAGTGCCAGACAGAAGGGTCCAGAAGCCACAGTTAACTTGTGGGACCAGAAACCTAAGACGTAGGGTGATGCAAATACAACTGAGAGTGAACGAGGAAGGGTTTAATGTATTGCCAAGAACAATCTTTCATTCCTGACTTGTTTTAGGGAGTGAATGGGTGAGTCATGGTGCATGGATGGGACAGCTAGGTTTAAATGGCCAGCTGCAGAGTGACCTTTTAGAATCAACAGTGAGTTCCTCTGTGAAGCAGAATCCTTGAGTGCTCCTCTGATCAACTGGGATAGTAACTAAAATGATCTGAATTGCCTCTTGATAGTGAAGATTTTCTGACACAATATAAATAGTCAAATTCCTTCCATGGTGCTAATGTCTTTGGGCTTCTCTTATCCTCTGGCTCCACACAGTGATCCCCCACACAGGCTTCAGGCTCTCTTCTTATAATAGACCCAAGCCCTATGTCCTCACATCACCAACCCAGAGGAGAAGATAAAACTTATATCCTAGTATTCCTGGGTCAAGTCACTCTGGATCAATTTAGTCAAGTGCCTACCTTTGAACCAGTGCCATGTGAATGGAATATGCTGACCAGCTAAGGCCTAGTTCCATGCCCATTTCTGAACCAATTATAGTAGCCTGGGAGATGAGATAAGCTGACAGACTTAAGAGAATCAGTGCCTAGCTGAGGAGCTTGGTATGGAGTCAACCCAATTCAAACCACATAGCTGAGAAGTTAGGGTCTCAAGAAGAAAGAAATGCAGAATGTAACCAAAATGTTTATACCCCCATAATATCCTGAAATAAAAATAAAAAAAAGAAAGAAACGCAGAATGGATTCTGGCAAGGGAACCTGTAAGTGTTCAGTATATAAAGAGCTTAGCATAGTCATTGTAATTGGACTATAAGCAAAATATACACAGAATATCAAGTGATATGCAATTTGATGCTTCTGGTGAAGTTGTTGCTGATATAATTTCTCATCTCTCTTAAGCCAAGAGCAGTTAGAATATTTTTAGCTATGTGTCTTTAAGAAACTTTAAACAATACCAACAACTCTTTCTCTCCCCTTCCCCCTTTCTTTCCCTTTCTTCCTTTTTCCCCTTTCCCTTCTTCAACAGTTTAGTCCTAAAGCCATTAGGTGGGGTAAAAATGGTAGGTGTCTGTACCCGCAGTGGGATGGAGCCATAGTGACCCAGAGCAGGATGTCATAGCCCAAACAGGGTGAGGAAGGTATTTGCAAAGGAGAGATGTCCTGCACAGAGCGTCAGAGCCTGACCAAAGAGAGGAGAGCATTCACGTGGAAGAGCAGCCTACCATGGAGAATTTAGATCCTCAGGGGCTAAATAAAGTGTCCTTATGGGGTGGGCAGCCTGGTCTGGGGGGCCACAGAGGAAAGGTAAGGGCATATCCCAGAGGGCGTCAGAGCCTCAACAGCATGAAGGGGACAACCATGTGGAAGAACAGCCTGGCGTGGGTTATTGGAGACCAAGCTGGGCCTAGGGCATCCAAGTAGGA